>KQ992326.1:518149-564216 GCA_001598015.1 Dorcoceras hygrometricum
GGTAATGGATACTTATTCTTAATTGTCAATTTGTTTAACTCGCAGTAATCTATACATAATCTCATACTCCCATCCTTTTTCTTAACAAATAGAACAGGGGCTCCCCATGGCGAAGTGCTTGGTCTAATAAATCCTTTCTCCAACAGATCTTGTATCTGTTCTTTCAATTCTTTCATCTCTGTTGGAGCTAATCGATATGGTTGTCTAGATACTGGAGTAGCTCCTGGGATTAGATCAATGGAAAACTCCAACTCCCTGTCTGGTGGCAATCCTTGAATGTCTTCTGGAAAAACCTCAGGGAATTCATTTGCTACTTCTACAATTGACAGTTGGGGTCTAACAGTTGCTGTTAAGGAGGATATAATTGAAGGGACTTTATTAACATGTTTGGCCAAAAACTGGAATGGCTCTTTTCCTGGTGGATTGACAGCTACCGCTCTTAGTTTGAAGTCAATTACTACCCCATACTTAGTTAGCCAATCTATTCCCAAAATTAAATCAAATTCTGGCATTGGTAACACAATTAAGTCAGTAGAAATCTTATGCCCTTGAAGTTTAAGTTCTAAAATTCTAAACAATTCGTGCGATACCAGCTTTTCCCCTGATGGTACCGATACACAATAACCTATAATTACTTGTTCTGGCTGGATAGACAATTTCTTAATAAACTCAGCAGAAATGAATGAATGCGTGGCTCCTGAATCTAACAAAGCTAGAGAAGTAAATCCAGCTATCATAATTTCACCTGTAACCACTGTCGACTCAGGAGGAGCTTGATCAGCCGTCATCACGCTGGTAACCAGCTGCTTAGACTTTGGACAATGTTTTAGAATATGTCCAGGCATTCCACACTTGTAGCAGACGTTTTGTCCAAGTCTGCATTGTCCCAAATGAGGCTTTTGACATTTAGGACACAATGGCCTATTATTAACAGTAGGAACGGAGCTTATAGGTTGAATTTGTAGAGGCTTTTGCTCCTGAGGCCTCTGCTGGTTCTTGTTCTGTTTCTTAAATGGCCTTGGGTCCTTCTGCTGAAAGGCTTGTCTCTTTTGTTGCCTTTCTTAATCAAGATCTTTCCAATCTCTTTCAATTTGCAGGGCTCTATCCACTGCTTCCCTGTAAGTTCTTGGCACTGACAGCCTCACATTCATCTTAAACATTGGCTTCAATTTGTAGAGGCTTTTGCTCCTGAGGCCTCTGCTGGTTCTTGTTCTGTTTCTTAAATGGCCTTTGGTCCTTCTGCTGAAAGGTCTGTCTCTTTTGTTGCCTTTCTTCATCAAGATCTTTCCAATCTCTTTCAATTTGCAGGGCTCTATCCACTGCTTCCCTATAAGTTCTTGGCACTGACAGCCTCACATTCATTTTGATGAAACAAGGTTCAAATCAAATTCAGCTGCAAGGCTACATGATTTGTGTTCACGTCTGGAGTCAACAAGTCTTGAAGAATCAGACGACGACGTGCCACAAAGATATTCATCTTAGGAAGAACAACCAGCAGTGGTCACAACGCATAACATTTCACAACAAGATCTAAATCAGACAGTTGGAGGTACTCGAAAATAACCTCCATGGATTTTATCCAACTCTCAGCAATTAGTGGATCAGTAGTTCCACTAAATTCCTTAGGCTTCTGGCGCCTAAATTTCTCTTGGGGATCATCGTTACTTGGTCCCCTGCTGCTGGAAGATTGGCCATTGCCTCTTTTGTTATTTTGTTCTACCAGCATTCTTAATAGTTGGGTAATGTTAGCATTGTTATCACTTTCAGTTTCTTGTAGAGGAATACTGCTTCTAGTTCTAGTTCTTCCTCTTCCTGACATTCTATATTCTATAGCCCATAATCCACCACATGCATAAATCAGAACATGCTAAATAATTTTAAAGACAATGCTCTGAAAATAAACTCACAACTTAGAAGAACAGATGATGAACATTGATTCAGCTGATGGTGCGTGTGTTTATCTCAGAAACGTTGCTTTGATACCATGTTGTGACGCCCGAACCCAACGGGGCCACGAGAATTGGGTAAATAAAAATTTTCGAATAAAAGAAGGGCTAAATGATAATTCTCTATAGGCTGTATTTCCTATAAATTGAAAAGACAAAATAAACGACAAGCTCAAGAATCAGCAGGTACTTAAGTTGCGCGCTAACTGCTAAAAACATTTGCGGAAAAACAGTTTGTATTGATAATTTGCAATTGCGATTACAACAGCTGCTATTCTAAGTAAATATACAACCGTTGCTACTGATCTAATACAATACAATCTATTCAAAACGATACAACTTAGACACGGAAAACGTAGGCCTTGGATAAACACAATGCCGCCCATCTGTTGATTTCAAGTTTCACCTGCTGTTCCTCCACCAGTTGTCGGACCTGCACCATTTTAAAAGCTAGTGAGCCTAAAGGCTCAGCAAGTAAAACCTGAGTAGTAACAATTTCATAAAACGCAGGCAGACATCTGTGCAATGCATATGTTAAGGAACTTCAATATACAATGTCATTTTCATAAACATTTCAGTAAACATTCATTGGCAGAAACAGGGGATGATAGCCCAGCTTCTCATTTCTTTCAATTTCATTTTCAGTTGATCATGGCATATAAGTTCTATGTGGTCCAATTTGCACTTTGATCAAAATGACTCCCGATATCAGTTTTAGCATGTAGCTCATTTAAAAGGGCAGTCGACATCTAGACAACTGCTCACCCTTCTTCTTGGTGACCGTAACTATCTATGCCATAATCTAAAACATCTTTTGTTCCTTAACAATCCTTTCTTTAAACATTCCTGTAAATCATCGGGTTCCTTCATTTTAAACATTTTCTTCCCATTTTAAAACTTTACTGAGTATCGAAATCGACTTTGGAAATATATCGTTATAATGGAACTGGTTGAAAGAAAATCAGTCGCAAGACTAATACCTGCTGAATAAACAGCACCAGTCGCAACAAATAGGAACCAGTCGCAAGATAAGAATCCAGTCGCGAGGTCTTTTAAATAAGTATAAAGTAAAACGATGTCGTTGGAGTGATCAGCAGATGGAATAACAAGACTACCTGCTGATCTTACTATGACTTAAAGTAACGACGTCGTTAGCGCGTCAATCAGTCGCAAGGAATACGCTAATCGATCAGCTGTAAGAAAAACGCTAACACGTGTATACAAATGAATAGTACCAATCGCAAGACTAATACCAGCTGAAATGAACAGTACCTAAAACGAATAAAGCAACTGCAGAATTATCACTATGGAATGCATCTGCTGATGAACAGTGCATCTGCTGATTTTAGGAAAACTACGCAACTGCAGAATTCTAACAAAGGAAATACAGCTGCTGAATTTAAAATCACAATGCAGCTGCTGATTTCTAATCAAAGGAAAACAACTGCTGATATTAACAAGGAAGGACGCATCTGCTGATGAACAGTGCATCTGCTGAAATTTACGAAGACGCTTGCAATATCTAAACAATGATTTCGCTACTAGCCGTCACCTATTAAACCAGTCTTTATACTGATTCAACTAGCAACTACTGATTACAAAATCATCAAATTTCGACATTACAACTACAGGAAGAACATTCGTAAACGTTATAACCATACAGCTGCTGAATCTTAACAAGTAGATACAGCTGCTGGATACATAACGCAACATTTGAAATATCAAAACAACAACGATGTTATCAGCTGTTGCCTATCAAACCATACCAATGATTCAACCAGCAACTACCAATTACACAGTTATCAAATTATAATATTACAGCTACTGCAAGAAGAACTTTCATAGCGTTTCTGGAAATAAGTTCGAATCCTCAGTACCTATAAAACTCCATAAACTTTCTGGAAATCACACTGGAAGCATCATAACATCAAAACAACATTTTCGAACCCATCTTTCTTTCCTTATCATGTCTAAATCATTTCAAACATGAACTTTAAATATATCAATATCATACAGTCAAGTAGATCCATAAAAACACAATATATGCTTCAAATGGTGAAGCAAAGGATCAGCTTTTACTTGCCTTTAAACAAAGCTTTTCGACAACAGCTAATTCCCGCAGAAATCCTCCCTTTGAGCAACGCTCATGTCTAAATCATTTCAAACATGAACTTTAAATATATCAATATCATACAGTCAAGTAGATCCATAAAAACACAATATATGCTTCAAATGGTGAAGCAAAGGATCAGCTTTTACTTGCCTTTAAACAAAGCTTTTCGACAACAGCTAATTCCCGCAGAAATCCTCCCTTTGAGCAACGCACGAACTCTTCTGGAATTTCTTTGAAGAACACTTTAAAACTTTTCTTTGCAAATGATGAAAATCTTACTTTGAAAACAGGTTTTTATATGAAAGGGATTAGTGGCATGCTACTTGTGAAATCAAGCATGACACACTTTTAAAATTTAGTAAAATTCCCTTCATATCATTTTAATTTGTAAAACACCAAACCTTCCCTTAAAGAAAGAATTTCACCTCCTTAAAACATTTTCCAATCGATTTAAAATTCAGCTCGTGCATCGCTCCTTGGAGTCATCTGCTGGAACCAGCCGCAGCGCATCTTACCTGCTGATATCAACAATTCAGCAGACACATAACATTTAACTTTGCCAAATGGCCCAAAATATTAGTAAAATGCACAAATGTGGTCCTATGGATTTTTGGGGCGTTACAAAGATTGTCATATACAAGAGTCTATAAACCCACACGCCACAATTTGGCTAGTTGGGCATCTACTCTAACTGTATTCTGAACTCGTTCCTAGTAGATTGGGCCGTCAAAATGAGGATAAGGCCGCCCGAGATTGAGACTAGCACCTGCGATGCGAAGTATCATGTTTCATTGGTAGGGAACATTGTGATGTTCTGAGCATGCAGATGGATAGTGACCTGGTGATCTATCGAACTACCATCGTTCGGACTTTCCAAGTGGTTACCATTTGTCGAGTGGATATGTCCGAGGTCTTGGTTGTACTGATTAGTCCTCACGACTCGAAACGTCATTGAGACTCTACATGATAGGCGTCTCACTTTGACTCGTTTGCTGACTCACTTGGGGTCATTAGGCGGCGGGATTGGGTGAGATCCCGATGCATGTAGGAGTCGATGCTTCGTTGTCGAGGATTCACCGCTCGCTTACATGCATGGATATCCTATGCTATCTGAGGGGATAATAGTGTATAAATCTCTGGCCAGAGTACTAGAAGTGTTTTAGGTAAATGGGTTTACCTAGTTACACTCGCGATGTCACTATTCGATCTCCAAGATGTATGCATAGCTATCGGATCTCTAGCGACTCTCGATTTACCAATGGTCGTTGATCAGATCGGGATATATGTGTTGAAAGGACCGTACTGTACGCTAACCACGACAAACTGGTTCTTGCAGGCATTATCAGTGATACCTAGGGGATCATGGGGCAATGTTGCTAGGCGCTTTACCATGATCCGTTGGACAAGTCCGGAATTATGATTTCGGAGCCATAATGGTTGTGGGCCCACGGCTAGCTGTATCCCTGAACCATTGAGGGTCACACAAGTACCGGATTCGTGATTCCCGCACGGAAACTGAACTCAATGTGTTTAGCATAAGAAGAGGATTTTAGGGAGTGCGACTTCCTAAAAGTCAACAGGGGTCAAATTGCGATTTCCCGCTGTTGAGGGGCAAAACTGTCAGTTTGGACTAGGTATCTGAAATTTTTTTTTTCGCATCATAATGTTCAGTTTTGGAAACTGAGTCGATCGGTTCGATCTGATCGTCGATCGGAGTTATGATGGAACCGTGGTGATTTAAATGAACCGAATGTTCATATAGGACTTGGGCCTGACCCAAGTCCAATGGGCCGGTTCAAGCCCATATACCATCTTTATTAATGAAATTGGTTAGGGCTTAATCATTACACAACACACAACTTAACCTAGTCTCCAACTCCGTGAAGTCGGCCGCCCCTCCCCTGTCCACAAACCTCACGGCCACGCGCCTACGTCGCGCCACCACGCGCCGCCGCCCCGTTGATCGGACTTGCTCCGGTCGTCGTGTTGAGGTGATTCCGTCCGTGCTGAATTCGTCAGTCCTTCTAGTGCAGGCTGACGAAGGTGTCTTGAATCCAGTCGTGGACCTGATTGACGATCTACCGCCGCCTACAATTTGAAGTGCCGGTTTCCTCGAGAAACTGGTCGGAGCCAGGCGCCTAGACGCCAGCAAGGTGACAATTTCTAACATCCTATGTATGATTTTGTTGCTTTTATCGATGTATTGAACACTTTTCGGGGCTATTTTTGTTTTCCGCTGCGCCCTCGGGAAGTGGGATCCGGATATACACATGGCTCCTCGGGATTCTTGATGAAACCAAATTCCTTAATTGTTTCATCGAATTTCAGGTTCCAACTCCTCGATGCTTGTTTGAGACCATAGATCGATCTCTGAAGTTTGCATACTTTATGCTCACTTCCTACAGATGTGAAACCCTCAGGCTGCGTCATATAGATCTCTTCCTTAATGTTTCCATGGAGGAACGCAGTTTTCACATCCATTTACCATATCTCATAGTCGTACCATGCAGCTATGACAAGTAGGATTCTAATTGACTTGAACATTGCGACTGGTGAAAAGGTTCATCATAGTCAACACCTTGCCTTTGAGTGTAACCTTTTGCGACCAGTCGCGCCTTGTAGGTCAGTACCTTACCATCAGGCCCAAGTTTTCTCTTGTATATCCATTTGCACCCAATAGGAACAATTCCTTCGGGAGGATTAAATAGAGTCCAAACTTGTTTAGCATGCATTGATTCAATCTCAGACTGCATTGCTTCAAGCCATAAATTAGAATCAGCATCGGAAATTGCCACCTTGAAAGTTCTTGGATCACATCCAATAACTTGATCATTTTGATCATCTTCAAGGAGAAAACCATATCTTTCAGGAGCCCTAGGAATCCTTTCAAATCTCCTAGGTGCGACCATTTCTGGTACTGGCTCTGGAGGTGTGGGAGACTCACTTGGTACTTCAGACGGTTCTCGAACCTCTTCGAGATCTACTATCTTGTCTTTTCTATCGAGTAGAAATTCCCTTTCCATAAAGGTGGAATTTCTAGAAACAAACACTTTTGTTTCATTTGGATAGTAGAAGTAGTATCCAATGGAATTCTTTGGATATCCAATGAAGTAACATAAGATGGATCTAGTATCCAGCTTATCTCCCACTGTCTGCTTCACGTAAGCAGGACATCCCCAAATCCTCATGTATGAGTATTTGGGCGGCTTGCCCATCCATATCTCATATGGAGTCTTATCCACTGCCTTGGTGTGGGCATTGTTCAACATAATTACCGCCGTTTCCAGCGCATAGCCCCAAAAAGAGGTAGGAAGTTCAGTGAAGCTCATCATAGATCGAACCATGTCCATCAAGGTTCGATTACGATGCTCCGCTACACCATTGAGTTGTGGTGTGGCCGGAGGGATCCACTGTGAGAGAATCCCATTCTCTTTAAGATAGTCTTGAAATTCAGCACTCAAGTATGCACCACCTCGATCGGATCGGAGTGCTTTAATACTTTTCCCTAACTGATTTTTTACTTCAGCCTTGAATTCTTTGAACCTTTCAAAGGATTCAGACTTGTGCTTCATTAAGTACAAGTACTCATACATAGAGTAATCATTGATAAAGGTGATGAAGTATGTGTGACCGTACTTAGTACCAATACTAAGTGGGCCACACACATCAGTATGGATCAAATCCAATGGACCTTGAGCACGTTCAGGCTTGCCCTTGAAGGGTTGTTTAGTCATCTTTCCCTTGAGACAAGACTCACAAGTCGGTAGGGAGTTAATGTCTGACAAATCAAAATTGTCACTCCTAACTAACTTGTTCATCCTACTTAGGGAAATATGACCTAGCCTAGCGTGCCAAAGTTGTGCTGGGTTTAAGCTATCGTTTTTCCTTTTAATTGTTGTTGTATGTGTTTCTACATCGCGAGTTGGAACTTGTTTTAATTTTAAGGTGTATAGATCATTTTCGCGTTCCCCAATTCCAATCAAACATTCATTCTTGTATATATTGCAAATCGAATTAGCAAAAAGACAAGAATATCCATCATTATCAAGCATAGAAATAGAAATAATGTTCTTTATTAATTCGGGAACAAATAAAACGTCTTTCAATAACAACTTAAAATTCGATGACAGAAATAAATAAACATCTCCTATAGCTACTGCAGCAACCCTTGCTCCATTGCCCAGCCTCAAGTTGGTCTCACCCTCTCTAAGACGTCGGCTTCTTGTCATCACCTGCAAATCATTGCAGATATGAGATCCAAATCCGGTATCAAGTACCCAAGAAGTCGAATTAAGAGACATATTTATTTCGATATATAACATACCTTTTGCATTTCGCAACTGCTCGAGGTACTCCTTGCAGTTCCTCCTCCAGTGCCCAGGCTTGTGGCAGTGATGGCAAACATCCTCAGTCTTGTTTGGCTTGGAAGCCTTTGCCTTGGGCTTCTTGGTGGGCTTTTCCTCCTTTGCAGGGGCAGAACGCTTCTTACCCTTGCGTTTGGGCCCCTTCTTTGCAGAGGAAGAAGAGCCCATAAGGAGGACGGGCTTGTCCTTCTTTATGATCCCCTCAAACACTACAAGCATGTTCACCACCTCTTCAAGGGTGGCTTCCAGCTTGTTCATGTTGAAGTTGACCACAAAGGGGTCGAATGCAGCGGGGAGTGAGAGGAGAAGCAAATCCACAGATAGCTCATGTGGAAGTGTGATATCAAGGCCCACCAATTTTTCAATGAGCCCAATCATACGAACCCCATGCTCGCGGAACGAAGTCCCATCGCGCATGCGGCTTGTCATAAGCTCCTTGACAGTGGTGAACCTCTCATGTCGAGAGTTCTCCCCATACAGCGCTTTGAGATGAAGATGTATGTCAGCAGCATACACCGTCTTCTCGAAACGCCGTTGCATTTCGTTGGACATCGATGCCATCATATAGCATCGAGTCTTAAGATCGTCATCCCACCATTTGTTAAGCGTAGTCAGCTCCTCAGGGCCGACGTCGGCAGGGGATTCCTTCGGAGGGCTCTTCTCTAACGTTTAGAGAAGTTTCTCCGAAGCCAATACAATATTGAGGTTTCGAAGCCAGTCTTGGTAGTTCAGACCAGTGAACTTGTTGCTATCTAGTATAGCAGCACGTGGATTTTTGATCGAAAACATTTTATAAGCATTTTATACTGAAAAGAAAAACAGACATGCATTACTAACTATTTATGAAAAACGCTAAGACATAAAACAAGGTCATTAAGTTTTATGAATTACCCTCCCACTATTTTAACGATTTCACCACCCTCTAATGAAATCAAGAAAGCAAGTTTTCTTAGTGGGTACACAGAATCCAATCAAACGATCATGGTCCCGAATAATATCAGCCAACCATGATCCTCAAAAGGTAGAGCCCAATTGCAACCGGTGCAACCTCCATGTATTTACCTCACGTCCAGTAAGGGCCCAATAATATGACGCCGATTACTATCACGTGTCAAGATGACCCATCAATGTTGATTCGTGAAGGACGGGCCCCTTAACGTCCCCAATAATATGAGCCAACGTTAAAGGGAGTTCCAACCGACTCACAGCGAGTGTCAATGACGTGTACAGCTTTCCGGCATACATAACCCCCTCAATAATATGAGCCGGGCCATGTATACGGGTAGCATCGACGTACACTAATTGTTGATGGAAGGTAGGAGAATTTAAACAAATTTAAATTTCCTTAGTTTATCGAATAAACTTTTAATCTTGATATCAGTTTTAAATCGTATTTAAAACGAGGGATTTTAATTTTGAAAATTTGGTCTCATAAATATTAAATCACAAGTTAACATGCGGATTCAACTAACATATATATCACATATATAAAACTTTGGGATGATCGATCGCGAGAGCTATGCGGTCCGTGGTTGCCAATCACGAAGCTGGGTCCAGTCCTAGGTGAAATGCAGTATGCAATGCAATCCTATTACATTTTCTTTCGGTTTTACAGATCTTCGGCCTTCGATATTTTTGATCATCATCTCCACCATCTTCGAGTGTCCTCCCACTAAATCTAATATTTACAATTAAATATCCATGACACGTTGGGATACATTTTAAAGGGGTGGGAACGGGCCATAAACCAGGCCCACTTTATAAATGATATATTAACAATATTTACAACCAAAATCGCAAAACCTAGAGCATACACCTAACACATTGGGCACGACTCTCGATCATCCCAAACATGCAATCAATCCAATTAATTGGCATAAATACAATAATCAAATCAAATTTGATAATTTCCAACAAAATCATATTTTAATTATAAAATCATATTTTATAAATAAAATCACATTTTGTCAACAAAACCATATTTTAATTATAAAATCATATTTTATAAATAAAATCACATTTTGTCAACAAAACCATATTTTAATTATAAAATCATATTTTATAAATAAAATCACATTTTGTCAACAAAACCATATTTTAATTATAAAATCATATTTCATAAATAAAATCACATTTATTTTGATGTTCTGAGCATGCAGATGGATAGTGACCTGGTGATCTATCGAACTACCCTCGTTCGGACTTTCCAAGTGGTTACCATTTGTCGAGTGGATAAGTCCGAGGTCTTGGTTGTACTGATTAGTCCTCACTACTCGACACGTCATTGAGACTCTACATGATAGGTGCCTCACTTTGACCCGTTTACCGACTCATTTGGGGTCATTAGGGTATGAGAGTTGTGTTATGTGTAGCCCTAGACCAAGTCATGTATATAAAAGTGATACATGGGCTTGAACCAACCCAATGGGCCTGGGGCGGGTCCTGGTCCACATGAACATTCGGTTCATTCCTATCACCGTGGCTTCATCATAACTCCGGTCGTCGATCAGATCGGACCGATCAACACAGTTTCCAAAACTGAGTATTATGATGCGAAAATTTTTTTCAGACCACCTAGTCCAAAATTACAGTTTAGCCCCTCAACTTTGGGAAATCGCAATTTGACCACTGTTGACTTTTAGGAAGTCGTATTCCCTAAAATCCTCCTCCTATGCTCAACACATTGAGCTCAGTTTCCGTACGGGAATCGTGAATCCAGTACTTGTGTGACCCTAAATGGTTCAGGGATACAGCTAGCCGTGGGCCCACAACCATTGTGACTCCGAAATCGCAATTTCGGACTTGCCCAACGGATCATGGTAAAGTGCCTAGCAACATCGCCCCATGATCCCCTAGGTATTAATGATAGTGCCTGCAAGAACCAGTTGGTCGTGGTTAACGTACAGTACGGTCCTTTCAACACATATATCCCGATCAGATCAACGACCATTGGTAAATCGAGAGTCGCTAGAGATCCAATAAGTCGCTAGAAATATGTTAGAACAATATCTATTAAGTTTTGGTGATAACAAAAAGACAAAATGGATTGATCGTTCTACAAGTGCTATTTCATTTCAAAACAGTACAAATTAAATCAAAACGCTACAGCTGAGACACGGAAAACGTAGGCCTTGGATAAACACAACACCCAGCTGCTGGTCTCAAGTTTCACCTGCTGTTCGTTCTTCAGCTGTCGTACCTGCACAATTTTAAAAGTAATACAGTACAAATTAAATCAAAACGCTACAGCTGAGACACGGAAAACGTAGGCCTTGGATAAACACAACACCCAGCTGCTGGTCTCAAGTTTCACCTGCTGTTCGTTCTTCAGCTGTCGTACCTGCACCATTTTAAAAGCTAGTGAGCCTAAAGGCTCAGCAAGTAAAATCTGTACATAATCAATTTCATTTAACGCAGGCAGACAACTGTACATTCATAAAAATTCATAAACAGTTCGCTCATAATCTTAGAGACAGGGGATAATAGCCCAGCTCTAACATCAATTTCTTTTCCTTAGACTATGGCATATAAGCTCCTCATCGTCCGTTGTGCACTTTGATCAAAATGACTCCCGATATCAGTTTTTAGCATATAGCTCGTTATGAAAGGCAGTCGACATCTCGACAACTGCTCACCCTTCTCATTGGTGACCGTCAACTGTCTATGCCATAATCTTAAAATAAACTTTGATCCATTACATTCTTTCGTAAAACATTTCTGTAACACATCGGGTTCCATCATTTTAAACATTTGCTTCCCATTTTAAAAATTTACTGAGTATCGAATTCGACTTTGGAAACATATCGTTGAAATGAAACTGGTGAAAGGAAAACCAGTCGCAAGAAAATGGAACAGTACTTATGAAACCTCTGCTGCTTACAACTATCGCTAAATGAACCAGCTGGAATAAACAAAACCAGCTGCAAGACTTGTTTTAAAAAAAATCGTATTTAAATGAAACGATGTCGTTGGAGAAATCAACAGATAGGATAACAAGACTACCTGCTGATATTTTATGACTTAAAGAAACGACGGCGTTAGCGCATCAATCAGTCGCAAAGAAAAGCGCTAACATGATTATATTAATGAATAGTACCAGTCGCAAGACTAATACCTGCTGAATTGAACAGTACTTAGAAACGAATAAAGCAACTGCTGAACTATCACAATGGAATGCATCTGCTGGTGAACAGTGCATATGCTGATTTTATGAAAACAACGCAACTGCTGAATTCTAATAAAGGAAATACAGCTGCTGATTTGACAATAACAATGCAGCTGCTGATTCCTAACAAAGAATCGCAACTGCTGACTTTAACAAGGAACATACTGGAAGCATCATAAACATCAAAACATTATTTTCGAACCCATCTTTCTTTCCTTATCATGTCTAAATCATTTCAAACATGAACTTTAAACATACAGGAAAGCAGATCCATAAGAACAACAATATAAGCTTTAAATGGTGTAGCAAAGGATTAGCTTTTACTTGCCTTAATCAAAGCTTTGCGTCAACAACTACTTCCTGCAGAACTTCTCCCTTTGAGCAACGCACGAACTCTTCTGGAATTTCTTTGAAGAACACTTTAAAACTTTTCTTTGCAAATGATGAAAATCTTACTTTGAAAACAGGTTTTTATATGAAAGGGATTAGTGGCATGCTACTTGTAAAATCAAGCATGACACACCTTTAAAATTTATTAAAATTCCCTTCATATCATTTTAATTTGTAAAACACCAAACCTTCTCTTAAAGAAAGCATTTCACCTCCTTAAAACATTTTCCAATCGATTTAAAATCCAGCTCGTGCATCGCTCCTTGGAGTCAACTGCTGGAACCAGCCGCAACGCATCTTACTTGCTGATATCAACAATTCAGTAGACACATAACATTTAAAATTGCCTATTTGGCCCATGAAATCAATAAAATGCATAAATGTGGTCCTATGGATTTTGGGGCGTTACAGGGACCTCACCCAATCCCGCCACCTAATGACCCCAAGTGAGTCGGTAAACGGGTCAAAGTGAGGCGCCTATCATGTAGAGTCTCAATGACATTTCGAGTAGTGAGGACTAATCAGTACAACCAAGACCTCGGACTTATCCACTCAACAAATGGTAACCACTTGGAAAGTCCGAACATGGGTAGTTCGATAGATCACCAGGTCACTATCCACCTGCATGCTCAGAACATCACAATGTTCCCTACCAATGAAACATGATAATTCACATCGCAGATGCTAGTCTCAAGCTCGGGCGGCCTTATCCTCATTTTGACGGCCCAATCGACTAGGAACGAGTTCAGAATACACAGTGACTATTAGATGTGTTTCATGATAGCCATCATATCCACTATCACATCTAACATACACTATGGTGCATTCCCGATCTTTATCCAACACAATTGTTAACATTATTACATAATGAAAATAAATAATGCCATAAAGAAATGCGTATTTCATAAATAAAGATCGTTATACACAAGAGTCAATAAAACCCACACGCCACAAGTTGGCTAGTTGGGCATCTACTCTAACAAAATCATCAAAGTAGCTCATTCACCCCACCCCTCTGAACTCCCGAGCTTTCTTTTCGATCCTAACAACGGCTATGGTGAACTACCCCATCCGTCAGTCACAAGGGTTTGCGGTCCAGTTGAGTGTGGTTTTGGAGCGATTGGTTAAGGCTGATCTCGGGGGATCAGTCTAGCTGCATCCACAGAAAATGCTAACCAACAAATCGGTGCAGACGTTCATCCAGAAAAATCTGACTGTTGGACCAGCTGGAGAAACCAGCAAGGTGTCAGGGGCAGGACAGGGGCTACTGCCAGAGAACATAAATCTACTGTGGATATTATTCCATCTAACAGGGCTGAGAGAGAAGTTAGTAAGAGGAAGAAGGCCGAAAAGAGGGTTGTGTAGAAGAAGAAGAAGAAGAATCAAGAAAAGTTGAAGAAGCTGGTGGAAAAGCAGCCTGAGGCGGCTGGGAGTCAAGCTGCTCCTAAAAAATCAAAGTCTGAGACCAGCTCGGATTAAGATTCGTGCACGATAGCAAATTTGAGGAAAAGAGGCGCCAAGTGCAAACAGGTGGTTGAATCTTCTGGCTCTGAGGCTACCATAACTCTCTGGTGCTCATTACAAAGAAGCAACGGACCAAGAAAGCAAAGAAGGTGCCTCCTACCATTGGAAATCAAACGGAGTACCAATCAGGTCCAGTCCTTAAAGAACCAGCTGAGGGAGCACAGGGGTCAACCTCTGGTGGACCAGAGGCTACTGTGGCAACACCTCCCCAGGTGGAGATGCACGCTGATGATGGCTCCAACATTCCTGCACGGGATGAACGTATGGAGTACATGAATAAAATTTCTAGCGCTGATGAGAAAGAAGAGCGTATGGAGGTTGAAAGCCAAACAGATACAGAGGGCCAGGATGCAACTGTTGCTCAGCGGGAGCATGAAGAGTTTACTAGGAACTTTGAGACAAGGGCTGGTAATCAAGAAGAGCCTGTGGTGAACCAGGCTGATGAAACCTCCACCATTGCTGATAAAGAAGAGCAGATGAACAATAGCAACAGGACGGAGATAGAGCCTGTTTATGATAACGGTGCTGTAGTGGTCAGGTCTAGACCTGAGAAACCAGCTCAGCAGTCCATGACATTTACTAGGAAAGGTATCTTTGACCCTGTGGAGATCAGAGTGGTCAACTGGTCAATGCACTTTATGTCGAAGATCGACCCAGCAGCAAAGGGCAAAGGGGTGTTGGAAGTTCTTGGCCAGCCTAACCCGGTGGAGGAGCATTGTCAGTTAGTGCTCAACACCGCATGGGAGGATGTATCCAGTAAAATGGCTGACTATGACGAATGGATGCACTTCCGCACTGCGGTAAGAACCAAAGAAGTTTCGTATTTTGAGGAACTAACCATGATTGAAGACCAGTTTCTATTTTTCGCTGAGACAGAGTGAGTGGCTGAACTGTTGAAGCAAAGGTCGCTGATAATGTACAAGCTCTATGAGATGGAAGTCTAGAAGAGGGTTTATGAGCATCGTGCAAACTTTAATCCAGCTGAGCCTTCTGTGAACTATGACTACATGTGCATTCGCTTCTTAAGCCGGGAACTTAAGGAGATCACAAGGCAACACAGGGCTCTGCGCACATTATCTCGTTTACCCCCTCTGGCTCCAGTAGCCTCAATTGAAGGAGATGCTACCAATGTTGATCTTCCACAATCACATGGTATGAGGCACGCAAACTTTTGTTGATAGGGGCCAATCCATATGTGTCAGTTCATCCCAAAGTCCTCGCCTTGAAATTTTCAACTCAAGAGCAAGCAGAGGCAAGGGAACCAGCTCAGCAGGAAGAGCAGGTAGATGAGATTGTCAGGACAATTGTGAATATGGAAGGGACTGAATATGTGACTGCTCTAGAGCATCAGGATCATGAGAACATGCATCAAACTCAAAAGAGGAGCATCAGGCTCGGAGTAATGAGCACCAGGATCATGAAGAACCAGACTTGCAAGAAGAGCAAGTGGGTGAGACACAGGGTTCTTCGGGTGGACAACAGGAAAAACCAGTTCCTGAGGACAAGGTTCAGCCTCAAAACAGTCCAGCCCACTCTAGTTCAAGATCTTATGGATTTCATCTCTCCTTTAACAGTGAAGAAAATGACAGTATGCATTTCTATCCCGATTCTGAACCTAGTATCTGTGAGTGTCCTACCCTCTCTGGAAATTTTTCCGTCCACGATGAGGATCATGTAAATAATCTGGGTCCGAATCCCAATTCAGAGGTGAATAAAACGGACCATCAGGGTCCTAGTCCATTGAATTTTCAAATGGTTGTATATACAGAACAACGCAATGATAATAACAGTCAAATCAAATTAGAATCCGTTTCCCAAGCTGTTAAAGCAGAACACGTTTCTGAAGCTGGTCCGGAGCCCATAGTCTTCCAACCCTCCAATTTATGGAAACTACTGCCAAGGATCTTACAGCTCTTAAATACCGTGTATCCTCCCTTATCCTCCCTTGATCTAACGTTTGGACGTCTACGAGATGATACGAACATTACAAGGCATCATACTACACAACTCAGGAAACAGCTCGAAAATGCGGTAGACGGGCTGGAAATCAAATTAGATGTACTCGAATCTACTCTATTCATAAGCTTGATGACTACCAACAGAATCCTGCGGCGCTAGAGAGTAATATCGTTCGTCATTATGCAGATAGTCAACAACAGTTTGTGTATGAACTTGCATTGGTGAAATCACAACTCACAGTAAAGGTCTAGTGTATAAGAGAGCTGCGTGATGCCAAAAAGGGGGAAGGTCGAAGTAGTAAAAAGAGTGAAGGACCTAGCAGCAGATAGGGGGAAGGACCAAGTAGACAGGGGAAGGTCCAAGCAGTTAAAGGGGTAAAGGACCAAGCAACAAAAAGAATGTCAGGCCTCGTGCTCACAACAGATAAACACATGCGGAAGCTATCAAAAAGTGGGTAAAATTTTCGCTTTTAGGCCCGACGGTTTTAAACATATAATTTAAAATACAACGATACTTAAAATAAGTTTCCCAAATCATAAATCAACAATAAAGCATACATAACTCAAACATGTATCATATTCCCCTACGGGTACAACAACAAAGCGCAGGGCATCCCCCTGGCTAACTGATACATATATATATATATATGCTATATGCTACTGGGACACACTAGCCACCTCCTGGGGCACCACCAGCTGGGTTAAACCCACGACCAGCTGTAGAACCTGGGTTTCCTGAAAACAACGCAACAAAGAAACAAACCAAGCCCCGGAGGGACATGGGGTCAAACCCCAGTACGGAGAGCAACTATAAAACAGCAATTAACAGCAAGAATAAAATGTAGATGCGTCTTCGGTTTGGGAATTGTTTGTGTCGACTGGTTTTGTCCGTGGACAATCATTGTTATTGATTTCCAGTCGTTGCTAGTGCTATTTATAGGAAGACTTGGTCTTGGAATTGTGGTATCAATTCCATACTTAGCAAATATTTCCAGCCTTTCGTTCCTTATCTTTTGAACCCTAGAACACTGTTCAGCCGTGATCTTTCCGGCGATTTCCCGTCGTTTCTGGTGGTTGTTTTGCTCGTGCGAGGTAGCGTTTGACTCCTCTTGAGAAGCTCTTCCAATTCATACTTCTAAAACTGGTATGAATTGGAAGAGCTTCTCAAGAGGAGTCCAACGCTACCTCGCACGAGCAAAACAACCACCGGAAACGACGGGAAATCGCTGGAAAGCTCACGGCTGAACAGTGTTCTAGGGTTCGAAAGATAAGGAACGAAAGGCTGGAAATATTTGCTAAGTATGGAATTGATACCACAATTCGAAGACCAAGTCTTCCTATAAATAGCACTTGCAACGACTGGAAATCAATACCAATAATTGTCCATCGACAAAACCAGTCGACACCAACAATTTCCCAAACCAGCAGACGCATGAACCAACAGCTGATTTCTCCAACAATCGATAAAATAACTAACGACTGGTTCTCAAAACGGCGTCGCACCAACTTACTGAAAACGACGTCGCATACTATACCAACAGCTGAGTATCCAGTCGCAAGAACAACACAACGCAACGCTTCTCTCAGCTGGTTCCAGTCGCAACCTCAAAACGCAGCGTTGCAACTAATTCAAACGACGTCGCTCCACTGACGTCATCCAGTCGCTAGCTCTCGCGAAAATACCAGCAGCAAGCAACAGCGGCGAAACTCACTTGCAGCTGGACTCCCAGTCGCAACAACGAAATGACGATGTTTCATCTTCGAGCTACAGGAAAGGTTGACTCGCGTTGACATCTACATCTGCTGAACAACCAGCAGACACACATACACAATCTACCAGCTGGTACCAGACGCAACATCCAAACGACGTCGCGCCAACTAATCTAAACGCAGTCGTTTAGTCCTCAACGCAACTATGCTAAAGCATCTGCTGATCACAACACACGCAACCAGACTTCACGCAAACGACGGCGTTTCAGGAATCTCGTGCTAAAACGCGCTTCTGCTGGATTCACCACCGACCAGCTGCTAGCTCACAAAACCAGCTGACACGTCACCCAGCAGGTACCTCAAGTATGCGAAAATACAAAATCTCCAGAATTGTTCAACACACAAAAAGGAACCCAAAAATGCAACTCAAACACTCAAATAGAGATCTTAAACCAGCAGAACCTCTATTTATCGATTCATTCCAACGATAAATCTCAATTACAAATCCAGGTCTCACAACCTCTCTCGACCAAACCTGGTCGTCTAAACTCCGGTGATCAGAAAATAAGGGTAACGAATGAACAGTAACCAGGAGGGTTTCGGGAGAGATCTTCTCGAACACTCAAGAGGTGTTAAGATATTTGTGTTTTAAAAAAAAATGGCTATGTCTTGGGTCAACGGGTCCTATATATACTACTAAATTCCAGATCTAATCTACAGTTACAACAGAACAGCTCAGACCTTCACGGTTCCAGATTAGGTATGCACACACATCCGATCACGCGTCATCTTAGATCAGATCACATACATATCAGCCCACGCAATACCCAGCTCAGCTTGGAGCTAAGAGAGCAGATCTTACTTCCAGCATAGGAATCTCAAACTACATCTACCCAGATCACGAACCAACCAGATTCACGCACAAACACAGGTCAGTTCTCGCGTGCACAAACCACACGCCCACAGTAGATCACACCCTCACATCTCAGACTAGATTACACACTCCGACCAGCTCAGAGCATTCAGCTCACACAACTCAGTTATCATGTACGCAGATTTCACCCCATTCAGCTCAGAAGATCTAGGCCAACTCCTACATGATCTGACCAACGTAACAGCTCACAGACTCAGCACCATCCTTACCAATCAGCTTGTGCCTAATCTAAACAAACCAAGCCCCGGAGGGACATGGGGTCAAACCTCAGTACGGAGAGCAATAATACAATAGAAATAACAGCAAGGAATAAAATGCAGGTGCTATGCATGAGACGCCAAGGAACAATGGAAAGCTCGACCCACAAGGGAGCTAAGGAACTCAAACATAGCTCCAAGAATCATCGACAATGAATAGGTGGCCACGGGGTGTGTTCACAGTGTGGTAGTGATCCACTCGCCATGATACTACACCCACTTACCGGATGCATCAAACAACTCAACCTACTGTTGCCTTGCCCATGAACTGTGGTAGTTAACCACTCGGCTCATGGTGGATACGATCCCAGCAGGGAGATGAGAGTGCGGTATCGCCGCTCGCCCTCACATCCTGGTAAGAAAACAATAACAATGCAACAATGGTACCAAGACTACCAAAACTGGAAAGGAATACCATGCGTGTATGCAACATGCTAGAATGCTAGCATATAAACATATGCAACGCAGCAAATACACAAATAGCACACACAATTCTCAACAGAACACAACCAGCAGGCACGGCAATTCCACATACCAACTACTACAATTCTTCCAAGCCATAACTTCGCTGTAAAACAAGCTCAAATCCGTACCTTATACTGAGCAACAACTAAACCTGCGAGAAATCCCGAAGACTCTGGTAAAAGCCTGTTAAACACACGACATACACAACGTAAATCTAACAGGTCGCTAATCAAGCTCACGGCTGGGAGCCTCACTCGACCAGCTGCTCCAATTACCTCAACAATTACATAAAAACTAAGAACTAAGGCTAGAAACAAGGTCTCACCGAAAACCAGAACGTAGCTCTACCAAATCGATACAACACTCGAACGGCAGCAACTTCGCTTTCCTCGACTAGCCAATTACAGCTTCTAAAACCGATATGAATTGGAAGAGCTTCTCAAGAGGAGTTCAACGCTACCTCGCACGAGTCAAAACAACCACCGGAACGACGGGAAATCGCCGGAAAAGCTCACGGCTGAACAATGCTCTAGGGTTCGAAAGATAAGGAACGAAAGGCTGGAAATATTTGCTAAGTATGGAATTGATACCACAATTCGAAGACCAAGTCTTCCTATAAATAGCACTTGCTACGACTGGGAATCAATAACAATTATGTCCACCGACAAAACCAGTCGACACTAACAAATTTCCCAAACCAGCAGACGCAAGAACCAACAGCTGATCTATACAACAATCGCTAAAATGACTAACGACTGGTTTTCAAAAACGGCGTCGCACCAACTTACTCAAACGACGTCGCATCCTAAACCAGCAGCTGGGTATCCAGTCGCAAGCAAAACACGCAACGTTTTTCTACTCTCTGTTGGATCCAGTCGCAAGCTCGGTCTCACAAGGAAGCAGCAGTAAAAATATGAAATGGTTTTGATCAAGAGCGGACTTAGTAGTAGGGCCAAGTACAAGTGTTTTTGTATAGCCGATTTTTTTTTTAAAATTGTTTAACGGTCAATAAAAATTGCTTGTTACGACCAAAGTTTTGTCATCACCAAAAAGGGGGAAATTGTTAGAGTTAATTTCAGAAGTTGGTGATGAAAATTAAAAGAGATTAATCAGCTCATAGTCACAAGATCTGAAAAGATCTGAAACGAAGCTTACTACGTTGGACGTAAAAACCAGATCAGAGCAAGGTCAAGCTGGTTAAGGTCAAACCAGCTCAGGACACTTTGTTGCCCTGGTGGAGGACAAACCAGCAAAGGTAATTTGGTCAAGCTGGTTAAGGTCATCAGTGTCAGGCCTCGTGCTCACAACAGATAAACACATACGGAAGCTATCAAAAAGTGGGTAAAATTTTTCGCTTTTAGGCCCGACGGTTTTAAACGTATAATTTAAAATACAACAATACTTAAAATAAGTTCCCAAATACATAAAACAATCGACAACAAAGCATACATAATTCAAACATGTATCATATCTCCCCCTACGGGTACAACCACAAAGCACAGGGCATCCCCCTGGCTAACTGATACATATATATATATGCTATATGCTACTGGGACACACTAGCCACCTCCTGGGGCACCGCCAGCTGGGTTGAACCCACGACCAGCTGTAGATCCTGGGTTTCCTGAAAACAACGCAACAAAGAAACAAACCAAGCCCCGGAGGGACATGGGGTCAAACCCCAGTATGGAGAGCAATAATACACCAGAAATAACAGCAATGAATAAAATGCAGGTGCTATGCATGAGACGCCAAGGAACAATGGAAAGCTCGACCCACAAGGGAGCTAAGGAACTCAAACCTAGCTCCAAGAATCATTGACAACGTACAGTGGCCACGAGGTGTGTTCACAGTGTGGTAGTGAGCCACTCGCCATGAAACGACACCCACTTACCGGATGTATCAAACAGCCTCAACCTACTGTTGCCTTGCCCATGAACTGTGGTAGTTAACCACTCGGCTCATGGTGGCTACGATCCCAGCAGGGAGATGAGAGTGCGGTATCGCCGCTCGCCCTCACATCCTGGTAAGAAAACAATAACAATACAACAATGGTACAAGGACTACCAAAAACTGGAAAGGAATACCATGCGTGTATGCAACATGCGGGAATGCAAGCATATAAACATATGCAACGCAGCAAATACACAAATAGCACACACAATTCTCAACAGAACACAACTAGCAGGCACGGCAATTCCACATACCAGCGACTACAATTCATCAAAGCCATAACTTCGCTGTAAAACAAGCTCAAATCCTGGAACAAGGACTACCAAAAACTGGAAAGGAATACCATGCGTGTATGCAACATGCGGGAATGCCAGCATATAAACCTATGCAACGCAGCAAATACACAAATAGCACACACAATTCTCAACAGAACACAACCAGCAGGCACGGCAATTCCACATACCAGCGACTACAATTCATCCATTCGAACGACGTCGCTCCACTGACGTCATCCAGTCGCAAACTCTCGCGAAATACCAGCAGCAAGTAATAGCGTCCAAACTCACTCGCAGCTGGACTCCCAGTCGCAACAACGAAACGACGATGCATACTCTTCGAGCTACAGGAAAGTTGACCCGCGTTGACCTCTACATCTGCTGATCGACCAGCAGGAACTCAAACGCGATCTACCAGCTGGTACCAGACGCAACATCCAAACGACGTCGCGCCAACTAATCTAAACGCAGTCGTTTTAACCCTCAACGCAACTACGCTAAAGCATCTGCTGATCACAACAAACGCAACCAGACTTCACGCAAACGACGGCATTTCAAGAATCTCGAGCTAAAACACGCTTCGACTGGTTTTGCCACCGACCAGTTGCTAGCTCTCCAAACCAGCTGACACGTCATCCAGCAGGTACCTCAAATATGCGAAAAAACAAAATCTCCAGAATTTTTCAACACACGAAATGGAACCCGAAAATGCAACTCAAACACTCAAATAGAGATCTTAAACCAGCAGAACCTCTATTTATCGATTCATTCCAACGATAATTCTTAATTACAAATTCCAGGTCTCACATTTCTCCCCCACTAAAAAGGATTTCGTCCTCGAAATCAAACAATAATTCTGAAAGCACAACACAGCAACTGCAACTCGAAGCAACAACAAGAAGCTAAACAGAAACTCGCCCAACACAAGGCCAAGAGTTCAAGATAACTGAGCAAACAAACACAACAACTATGGAAGGAAAACAGCAAAACTACTAGCTACTGGAAAAAAATATAGCCTAACAGCTACTCAAACATGCGGCCACTCGCGCTGCATCTTCTCTTCCAGCTCCCAAGTAGCTTCTTCCCTACCATGCTTGCTCCACTGCACCATTACTAAAGGAATGGTCTTATTCCTCAACTGTTTCTCTTTTCTGCACCAGCAGCTGGGTATCCAGTCGCAAGACAAAACACGCAACGTTTTTTCTCTCTCTGCTGGATCCAGTCGTAAGCTCAAAACACAGCGTTGCAACTAAATCGAACGACGTCGCTCCACTGACGTCATCCAGTCGCAAACTCTCGCGAAACACCAGCAGCCAGTAATAGTGTCCAAACTCACTCGTAGCTGGACTCCCAGTCGCAACAACGAAACGACGACGCATACTCTTCGAGCTACAGGAAAGTTGACCCGCGTTGACCTCTACATCTGCTGATCGACCAGCAGGAACTCAAACGCGATCTACCAGCTGGTACCAGACGCAACATCCAAACGACATCACGCCAACTAATCTAAACGCAGTCGTTTTAACCCTCAACGCAACTACGCTAAAGCATCTGCTGATCACAACAAACACAACCAGACTTCACGCAAACGACGGCGTTTCAAGAATCTCGAGCTAAAACACGCTTCGACTGGTTTTGCCACCGACCAGTCGCTAGCTCTCCAAACCAGCTGACACGTCATCCAGCAGGTACCTCAAATATGCGAAAAAAACAAAATCTCCAGATTTGTTCAACACACGAAATGGAACCCGAAAATGCAACTCAAACACTCAAATAGAGATCTTAAACCAGCAGAACATCTATTTATCGATTCATTCCAACGATAATTCTTAATTACAAATTCCAGGTCTCACAATCAGTCCAAATATACTTAACCGGATAAGGACAGTTCAGTTGAGAAAATTCGAAGAATTTGAAACAGAGAGAATTTAGATGAAGAGCAGAACATTTTACAATTGAGAGAATAGATTACAGTGATAGTGATAGACCAGCTGTAGTAATAAGTGGAAAAACAGACCAGCTGGAAGACCAGTTAAGTAAACCAGCTGATTCTACAAGTGTTATAGTACTGAAGATATCGGTGTACAAAGATTAATATCTGAATCAGTAGAGAACAAATATATGAGAAAAATATTTAAAAGCAGATTGGATTTAATCAAGCACAGAACCCGTTCATGTCAGGCCTCGTGCTCTAAACAGAGTAAAAATATACAAACACATGCGGAAGCTATTAAAAAGCGGGTAAAATTTTCGCTTTTGGCCTGACGGGTTTAAAACAATATAATTTAAAATAACGCGATACTCAAAATAGATATCCCAGTTTAAGAAATCAACCACACACGGCTACCAGCCAACAACAAACAATATAGCATAACATCAACATGTATCAGACTACAACAACGAAAAACAACAACCAAGCACAGGACATTCCCTGGCTAAGAATACTGATACATATAAATATGCTATACGCCATTGGGATACTCTAACCACCTCCTGGGGCACCACCAGCTGGGTTAAAACCACGACCATCTGTAAAACCTGGGTTTCCTGAAAACAACACAACAAGGAAAACAACCAAGCCCCAGAGGGACATGGGGTCAAACCCCAGTACGGAGAGAAACTATAAAACAACAGTAAACAGCAAGAATAAACTACAGATGCTATGCATGCAACCAGGGACAACAACCGAAGGCTACAACCAAGAAATGGAGCCAAAGAACTCAATGCACAGCTCAACGGAAATCTGCAACAGAATATGTGGCCACGGTGAGTGTAGGACATGTGGGTGCTACCCACTCACCCCTACTCGTCCACCCTTACCAGATGTATCAACAACTCAACCTATGAACTGTGGTAGCTAGCCACTCGGCGCATAGGGGAAATGAGAGTGCGGAATCACCGCTCGCCCTCGCATCCTGGTAAGAAAACAGAGAAAAAACAACGAACAGAGGCTGCAATAGCTGAATGGAATGCGTGTATGCAACATGCTGGAACAACAAACATATAACCATATGCAACACAACAAGTACACATGGTAAGCATACACAGCTCTCACACAGAGCAACAACACCGCACGACAATCCAAACACAGCCATCTCGCAATTTATCCAAGCCAGGTTCCACGCTGAATTACAAGCTCAAGATCCGTACCTCAATTCTATGCAATAACTACCACAACAAGGAGCCCGAGAGATCTGGTTAGGAACCTGCTGAACACACAACGTACAAGCATAAATCTCACGGGTCACAAGCACAAAACCCATGGCTGGGAGTTACAACTCAAACCAGCAACTGATTCCAACAATACCACTAACAGGAAGCTTAAACAAAGGCTAAGACTAAGATCTCAACAACAATTCGAAGTTCTACCTCAACGACGCAACACACGGCCGAAGACAGCAACTTCGCGATCTCGCTCTAGCCAACAACAGCCTCGAAGAATGGTATAAGATGGAAGAGCTTCTCGAGAGGAGTCCAACGCTACCTCAAACACCCAAAACAAAGGTCGGAAATGACGGGAATCACCGGATAAAATCAACGGTGAACAGTACTAGGGTTCGAGAAACAGAGGTCGAAAATTTGGAGAATTTTACTAAGTATGGGATCTGGTATCTCAAATCGAAGACCAAGTATTTCTTAAATAAATCTCGCGACTGCTGAAATCTGGTTAAAATGTCCACCGACAAAACCAGTAGTTTCTCTACAACCATCGACTGGTTCTCAAATCCAAAAGTTGGATTGTATAACACTCAAAAGCTGATACCAGACGTTGCATCAAAACGCTGCGTTCCAACTTAATAAAACGGAGTCGCATAAACCCAGCAGTTGTCGCTAACCCATCGATTGGATTCCTTAGCGCTAACTAAAACGACGACGCACATCCTACGTCATCCAGTCGCTATCTCTCGTGCAAAACAACCAGACGCAAGCTACAGGAAACCAGACGCAAGCTAAAGTAGAGTTGACCATCGTTGACATATGCTCTCAGCTGGACAACCAGTAGACACACACGCGAACAAATCCTCGCAGCTGGTACCAGTCGCAACATCCAAACGACGTGGCGCCAGCTTATCGAAACGCTGTCGTTTGCCCTCAACAAACAAAATAAAGCAGCAGCTGGATACAAACACGCTACCAGCTTTCACTTAACACAACGCATCCAGATTTCACTAAAACGACGGCGTTTAGGAATCTCGTGCTACCAAAACACGCTACGACTGGATTTCACCAAATCTACCAGCTCTCACCACGAAACCAGATCTCGCAACCAGATCTCTACTCAAAAATACGATTAATCCAACAATTAATCTTAAATCAAATTCAGGTCTCACAGTTCAAGAAAAGCAGCTAAATTTTCAGAAACCAGATCTAGAGACAGCTGAGTTAAGGACAACGTAGCAAATTGAAATTCGGAATGTTTGAAGCTACGTACAGTTTGATATGAGACATTTGACCTCTCTGCAGTGATTTGTAGTCGATCAAACTACTTTGAGCTTATACCAGATACGTAGAGATATGATTCAAACTGAAGATGGCGCAGAGTTGCTAAAAAGGGAAATGCATTTAATTGAGATGCACGAACATCGTGCAAACATTTAATACGCCACAGGTTTTTCAATTTGGATACACTCGAAATTTCTACTGGTAACATTTATTACCGTTGTATCCAAAGAGTATAAATAGAAGAGAAGAGCAGCTGTGAAGAGGTTACGAACTACAACAAAACACACAAGAACGAGGTACAGACTTAAGAGCTAACCAGCCTTCACAATAGAAAGTAGAGTTCATATCTTTGAACCAGCTCATAGAAAGTGACACATGCACAAATTGATTATTCATTTCCCATGTCACACTATATTCTATACACACACTCCGTAGTGTTGAGCTTTCTTTGTAAATCATAAACAGAGAGTGTAGAATGCTAGATTAGCACAACCAGCTTAGTGCTAAGATCTCTGTATTAGCGAACCAGATCGCGGGTCTGAGTTTTGTGTGTTGATTGCTAGGAGTTCCTATAGCTTCTGGTTGTAGGATCGGGTTTGTACAAGTGGTTGTATAAATCAAATCATGTAGTGAAAATACATCCAATTGAGGAACAAGGGGAGATGTAGGAGAATTTGCTCCGAACTTCCAGAAACAAACCTATAATCCTACATATTTTACATTCATGCATTGGTTTAAATTGTTCACTGTTGAATCGTGTTGTTTCCGCATAAAAATAATTTTATTACACGAGACAGCAGCAGTCACTGAGAACCCTCTAAGCTGGTAACTTGGCTGGAGGTTTGCGTCAAGCAATATAATCTTTTCAAACAGATTTTCAATACCAAGTTAGCAAAGGAGTTCATTCACCCCCCCTCTGAACTCCCGAGCTTGTGTTTCGATCCTAAAAAAACCATCTACGGGAATCAACACAGATTCACGTTCAAACAGCTCATGGCCTAAACCTCAAAGGTCGGCCAGCTCAAGCTCTACCGCTAAGCTCAAAACCTGCCCAAATAAAGATATCTAAGGGCCGAAATCAACAATAAAAACTTCAGTTACCTCAAGCGGAGCTCAACTCAGCCGGAAAGTGCTAAAAGTCGAACACGTCAACTTCTCATCAACTTCTCTATGTCGGTCGCTATCGGCCCCCAAACTCGCAAGAGGTTAAAGCTCTCGTACAGATGCTTCCAGCTGTAGCACCCTTGCTTTAAACCCACCGGCCAAACTCCCGTTACGGGAAGAAGAAGTGAAACTAACCAGACTCTAGTTTTTTTTTGAAATCATGTGAGGAATAAATAAACTAAAAAGTATGGCTCGTTCCCTTTAAACATTTCTCAATATCATTTGCAACATAAATAAATGAATATCTTAAAACATCAAATCATCAATGCTGTTTAAAACCAGAGTGCGTAAAATTTTCGAAACTGAACATGCTAGATAAAATATCTGAAAAGTGTATCATAACATAGATAAACATCAGAGTGGCCACGGGGTACAGAAGCAGCGGGAGCTCAGAGGTCCTCACCGCCAGTAGGGATAAACTCATCATCATTCTCACCTGCACCATTTAAACCTAGTGAGCCTAGAGACCCAGCATGCTCTATCTTTTAAAATAGCAAAGTACATAATAATAAAACCACATGCAAGCACATACGCGTAAAAATAACATTAAAACATGCATGCATGGATGGTCATAAAACGTGGTTCCTAACATATTCGTATTGTATCATAATCATATAGCATACATAATAAGACATGACGTAACGTAACAAAAAACGTATGAGTCGTATCAGTGAAATGCGAGCGGGCGTATGATTGATCAATCGAAAAACTAATGTACGTGACGGTGCGGTTCCGACCTTACCTCGGGATCCCACACACCTCTATTTCACTTCACCATGTCGTGTTCACATGGATTCATAGGCTCGTAATACATTAAAACAGGGGATCCTCGGGCCTGGTATCCTGACTAGCTCCCATCATTAAACTTGCCACAAGTCACTTCAATCCCTCGGGTTTTCTTAAAAAAAACATGCCTTTAACATTTCATAAATTCTCATGATGCGTGCATTTCATAAAAACATGTAATTTAAAAGCTTATCCCGTCAATATATATTTAATTCATTCATTCTAAACATTATCATACATAACATACTATATATATAATTAAGTATATATTCACGGGCTTCTACAATTTCTACTCCGATCAAAGACTGGTTCAAGAGCCTCGCACACTACTTCTAAGTCCAAAATGAACCTAGACTTAACTTAAACTTGAAACTTATCCTTGTTGGCGCAGCCGGATCCCGCACCCGGGGCGCAGCGGAAGAATTAAAAATTTAGGAGCCCGGGAACGGTCAATACACCTATATAATAATTCAAACATTCATAGGATGTTTAGAATATACTTGTCTGGCGACTAGGCGCTTGGCTCCGACTATTTATCAAATGGAAATAGCACTTCTTTGGTTGCTCCTAATCAGGACCACGACCGGTTTCCAATTCCTTCGTTGGAATGCACTAGAATCCCAACGAATATTTCGTGAGCAGAACCTCCTTGCCAGGACGATCGCAGCGAAGTGCGACGGCGGCGGCGGCGGCGGGAGGAGGGAGAGGAGGAGAGGGGGAGAATTTGCTGAATAGCTTTTTGTTGTGTTTTTTTTCTTTCTCCCTTCATGCCATATTTATAGATTGAGGGAAAGAGTTTGATGTAAACAAAACTGTGAACATTCGTTTCAAGTAGAACTGTGAACATTCGTTTCAAGTAGAACTGTGAAAATTCGTTTCAACTCGAACTGTGAACATTCGGTTCAACTCGAACTGTGAACATTCGGTTCGACTCCCTCGATTGTGGTCTCATCATAATCCCGATCGATGATCAGATATCACCGATGTGCTCAGTTTACAAAACTGATAATTATGATGCAAAATAAAATTTTCGGACCACTAAATCTATATATGACAGGTTTTACTTTCATTAGCTAAATATGGAAGTCCTACTCCCTTAGCTACTTTTGCGAAGTCATACTCCCAACCTTCCACCTACTATACTCAACACTTTGAGTACCATATCCTTGTCTGAATAAACCAGTACACTATGTGACCCTCCATGGTTCAGGGATACAGCTAGTCGTGGGCTCACAACTCATTGTGAATCAGAAAAAACATTTTTTTGATCTACCCATCGGACCATGGTAAAGCGCCTAGCAAGATTGCCCCATGATCCCCTAAGTATCACTGATAGTGCCTGAAAGAACCAGTCGGTCATGGTTAGCGTATACTACGGTCCTTTCAACTCATATATCCCGATCGAATCAACGACCATTGGTAAATCGAGAATCGTTAGAGATTTGATAGCCATGCATGCATCTTGGAGATCAGAATAGCGACATCGTGAGTGCTACCAGGTAAACTCATTTACACTGAAGCACAAGAGTACTCTGGCTAGAGATTTGTCACACTATTATCTCCTCAGATAGCATAGGATATCCACGCACTAGGGCGAGCGGTGAATCCTCGACAACAAGGCATCGACTCCCACATGGTTCGTGACCTCACCAAATCTCGACATCTGATGACCCTCATGGAGTCGGTAAATGAGTCAAAGTGAGGCGACTAATCATGTTGAGTCTCAATGATGTTTCTAGTAGTAAGGAACAATCCATGCAACCAAGACCTCGGACTCTCCACTCGACAAATGGTAACCACTTGGAGAATCCGAACGAGGGTAGATCGATAGTTCGCCAGGCAAACCATCCATCTGCATGCTCAGAACATCACAATGTTCCCTACCAATGAAACGTGGTACTTCACGTCACAGATGCTAGTCTCAAACTCGAGCGGCCTTATCCTCATTTGACGGCCCAATCGACTAGGAACAAGTTCAGAATACACAGTGACTATTAGATGTGTTTCATGATAGCCATCATATCCACTATCATATCTAACCTACACTATGGTGCATTCTAGGTCTTTATCCAACACGATTGTTAACATTATAAAATAATGATGATAAAGAATGCCATATATCAAACGTGAATTTCATAAACAAAGATTGTTTTACACAAATAGTCATCAAAAGCCCATACGCCACAAGTTGGCTAGTTGGGCACCTACTCTAACAATCTCCCACTTGCCCTAATGCCAACTACTCATATTGCATAGTCCCATTGCTTCACGATGTTGTTCAAACAATGGTCCTGGAAAGGGCTTCGTAAGTGGATCAGCAATGTTGTCTGCAGAGACGACTCTCTCAACTGCTATGTCACCTCTAGCCACAATATCCTGGATTATGTGGTTTTTTCCTCAGTATATGTTTGGATCTTTGGTGAGACCTAGGTTCCTTTGCTTGCGCAACGGCACCTGTGTTGTCACAGTACACCGGGACTGGACCAACTCCTTCAGGGATTACGCCCAACTCTTGGACGAAATTCCTTATCCAAACCGCCTCTTTAGCAGCAGCTGATGCTGCGATATACTCAGCCTCAGTGGTTGAATCCGCGATGGTGTCTTGTTTGGAACTCTTCCAAGAGACAGCACCACCATTGAGCATGAATACAAATCCAGAGGTCGACTTCGAATCATCCACAACATTGGAAGCTAGAATCAGTGTAGCCTTCCAATTTTAGTTCACCACCCCCATAGACCATGAACATATTCTTAGTCCTTCGTAAGTACTTAAGAATATCTTTCACGGGCTTCCAATGCATTTGGCCGGGATTGCTTGGTAGCGGCTCGTGACACTCAGAGCATATGCGAAATCCTGTCTAGTTGAGATCATACCATACATAATACTACCTATTGCCGAAGCATATGGCACATGTGTCATACTCTCTATCTACTAATCAGTCTTCGGACACATAGACTTAGATAGAGTGACCCCGTGGCACGTAGGCAGGTGTCCTCTCTTGGACTCTTCCATTGAGAACCGCTTAAGTATGGTATCGATGTAGGTCGCTTGGGTGAGTCCGAGCATCCTTTTTGATCTATCTCTATAGATCTGTATTCCAAGAATATAGGATGCTTCACCCATGTCATTCATCGAGAATCTGCTTGACAACCATACTTTAGTTGACTGCATCATTCCTACGTCATTCCCAATGAGCAGAATGTCATCAACATAAAGTAAAAGGAATGTCACAGCATTTTTAACTACCTTCTTATACACACATGGCTCCTTGAGATTCTTGATGAAACCAAATTCTTTAATTGTTTCATCAAATCTCAGGTTCCAACTTCTCGATGCTTGTTTGAGACCGTAGATAGATCTCTGAAGTTTGCATACTTTATGCTCACTTACTACAGATGTGAAACCCTCAGGCTGCATCATATAGATCTATTCCTTAATGTTTCCATTAAGGAATGCGTTTTCACATCCATTTGCCATATCTCATAGTCGTACCATGCGGCTATGGCTAGTAGGATTCTAATTGACTTGAACATTGCAACTGGTGAAAAAGTTTCATCATAGTCAACACCTTGTATTTGAGTGTAACCTTTCGCGACCAGTCGCGCCTTGTAGGTCAATACCTTACCATCAGGCCCAAGTTTTCTCTTGTATATCCATTTACACCCAATAGGAACTATTCCTTCGAGAGGATTCACAAGGAGGAAACCATATCTAACAGGAGCCCTAGGAACCCTTTCAGATCTCCTAGGTGTGTCCATATCAAGGATTGGCTCTTGAGGTGCGGGAGAATCACTTGGTACTTCAGTTGGTTCTCGAACCTCTTCAAGTTCTACTATCTTGCCTTTTCTATCAAGTAAAATTCCATTTCCAGAAAGGTGGCATTTCTAGAAACAAACACTTTTGTTTCATTGGAATAGTAGAAGCAGTATCCAATATAATTCTTTGGATACCCAATGAAGTAGCATAAGATGGATCTATTATCCAGCTTATCTCCCACTGTCTGCTTCACGTAAGCAGGACATCCCCAAATCCTTAAGTATGAGTACTTGGGCGGCTTGCCCATCCATATCTCATATGGAGTTTTATCTACTGCCTTGGTGTGGACATTGTTCAACAATATTACGGCCGTTTCGAGCGCATAGCCCAAAAATGAAACAGGAAGTTTAGTGAAACTCATCATAGATCAAACCATGTCCATCAAGGTTCGATTACGACGCTCCGCTACACCGTTGAGCTGTGGTGTGGCCGGAGGGGTCCACTGTGAGAGAATCTCATTCTCTTTAAGATAGTATCGAAATTCGGCACTCAAGTATTCTCCACCTCAATGGGATCGAAGTGTTTTAATACTTTTTCCTAATTGATTTTCTACTTCAGCTTTGAATTCTTTAAACCTTTCAAAGGATTCAGACTTGTGCTTCATTAAGTACTAGTACCCATACCTAGAGTGATCATCGGTAAAGTTGATGAAGTAGGTGTGACCGGACTTAGTACCAATACTAAGTGGCCACACATATCAGTGTGGATTAAATCCAATAGGCCTTGAGCACGTTCAGGCTTGCCCGTGAAGGGAAATTTTGTCATTTTTCCCTTGAGACAAGATTCACAAGTTGGTAGGGAGTTAATATCAGACATATCAAACATGTCACTCCTAATCAACTTGTTGATCATATTTAAGGAAACATGACCTAGCCTAGCGTGCCAAAGTTGTGCCGGGTTCAAACTATCGTTTTTCCTTTTTATCGTTGTTGTGTGTGTTTCCGCATCGCGAGTTGGAACTTCTGTCAATTTTAAGGCGTATAGATCGTTTTCACGTTCCCCAATTCCAATTAAACATTCATTCTTGTAAATATTGCAAATCGAATTGGCAAAATGACAAGAATATCCATCACTATCAAGCATAGAAACGGATATGATGTTCTTTATTAATTCAGGAATAAATAAAACGTTTCTTAACAACAACTTAAAATTTGAAGAAAGAAATAAATAAACATTTCATATAGCTTCGGCCGCAACCCTTGCTTCGTTGCCAAGCCTCAAGTGGGTCTCACCCTCTCTAAGACGCCGACTTCTTGTCATTACCTGCAAGTCATTGCAGATATGAGATCCACATCCGGTATCGAGTACCCAAGAAGTCTAGTTAAGAGACATATTTATTTCAATGTAGAACATACCTTTCGCAGTTCGCAACTGCTCAAGGTAATCCCTACAGTTCCTCCTCTAATGCCCAGGCTTGTGGTAGTGGTGACAAACATCCTCAGATTTGTTCGGCCTTGAAGTCCTTGCCTTGGGCTTCTTGGCTGGCTTACCCTCCTTCGCAGGGCCAGAACGCTTCTTACCCTTGCGTTTGGGCCCCTTCTTCGCAGAGGAAGAAGAGCCCAAAGGGAGGACGGGCTTGTCCTTCTTTATGGTCCCCTCGAACACGACAAGCTTGTTTACCACCTCTTCAAGGATGGCCTCCAGCTTGTTCATGTTAAATTTGACCACAAAGGGGTCGAACATAGCAGGCAAAGAGAGCAGAAGCAGATCCACAAACAGCTCATGTGGAAGTGAGATATCAAGGTCCACTAACTTCTCAAGGAGCCCAATCATACTGACCCCATGCTCGCGTACCGAAGTCCCCTCGTGCATGCCGCTCGTCATGTGCTCCTTGAAAGTAGTGAACCTCTCAGTCCGAGAGTTCTCTCCATACAGCTCTTTGAGATGAAATTGTATGCCAGCAGCATACTCCGTCTTCTCAAACCGTCGCTGTATTTCGTTGGACATAGATGCTATCATATAGCACCGTGCATTAAGCTCGTCATCCCACCATTTGTCCAGCTTTGCTAGCTCCTCAGGACTGGCATTGGCAGGGGCTTACTTCAGAGGGTTCTTCTCTAGCGTGCAGAGAAGTTTCTCCGAAGCCAAGAAAATCTTGAGGTTTCGAAGCCAATCTTGGTAGTTTAAGCCAGTGAACTTGTTGCTATCCAGTATAGCAGCAAGTGAATTTTTGATCGAAGACATAATGAAAGCAGTTATACTGAAAAGAAAAACAGACATGCATTACTGACTATTCATGAAAAATGCTAAGACATAAAACATGGCCATTTAGTTTTATGAATTACCCTCCCACTATTTTAACGATTCACCACCCTCTAATAAAATCGAGAAAGCAAGTTTCCTTAGTGGGTACACAGAGTCCAATCAAGAAATCATGGTCCCAAATAATATCAGCCAACCATGACCCTCAAAAGGTAGAGCCCAATTGCAACAGGTGCAACCTCCATGTATTTACCTCACGTCCAGTAAGGGCCCAATAATATGACGCCTATTACTATCACGTGTCAAGATGACCCATCAATGTTGAGTTGTGATGGACTTATCGAATAAACTTTTAATCTTGATATAAATTTTAAATCAAATTTAAAATGAGAGATTTTAATTTTGAAATTTGGTCTCAATAATTTTAAATCAAATTTAAAAACTGTGGATTCAACAGATATATATCACATATATAATTGGGATGATCGATGAGCGAGAGATATGCGATCCGTGGTTGCCATGCACGGATCTAGGTCCAATCCTAGGTGACATGCAGTATGCAAATGCAATCCTATTACATAAGCTTCCAGTTTTACAAGTCTTTTGGTCTTCAATATCTTTGATCATCATCTCCACCATCTTCAAAATTATCCTCCCACTAAGTCAAATAATTACATTTAAATAACCATGACAAATAGAGATACATTTTAAAGGGGTGGGAACAGGCCATAAACCAGGTCCACTTTGAATTGATTTCAACAATATTACAACCAAAATTGTAAAACCTAGCATATACCTAACACATTGGGCACAGCTCTCAATCATCCCACATTATCTATACAATTAACTCAATTAATTGACATAAATAAAATAATCAAATCAAAATTGATTTATCCAACAAAATCATATTTTAAATATAAAATCATATTTTATAAATAAAATCTTATTTTGTTATTTTAATTGCATCAATTTTGAGCTTAAAACAATTTTAGGCCTAATATATCAAAATTTTTAAAAATTAATTTTGGTACAACCAAAAAGGCCCAACATCAAGTATTGGCCCAAAAACAACTCAGGCCAACCGGGACAGGCCCGGAAACGCTATAATTCAAAACCGACGTCGCATCTCCGCAACGGAACCGCCGCACGAGCGATGCGCCACAGCCCTCACGCGTGCTGCACGCTGTGCGCGCCCCTGTGGGCAACGTGTACGCGACGGGGGGGGGGGGTCCACCTGCGCGACCAGTTCGCACAGGTGGGGTGGTGGTGTGCGCACAGCCGTGTGCACCATGAGCGTACCACCATGCGCGACATTCGCGCACGATTACCGTGTTGTGCCCGCCGGGCTGTGCGCCCAGGGCGTGCGCGACAGGCGCACAATGCCCGCCGCACCATGCGCGATTTGCGAGCGACGTGCCGTCGGAAATTTTTTTTTTTTGAAAACGAGATTTGATGCAATTCAGGCAGAATAAGGTGTATTGACAGATCCGAGCCAAAGCTATGATGCAATTCAGTAGAACTGTGAACATTCGTTTCAAGTAGAACTGTGAACATTCGGTTCAACTCGAACTGTGAACATTCGGATCAACTCGAACTGTGAATATTCGGTTCAACTCGAACTGTGAACAATCGGTTCGACTCCCTCGATTGTGGTCTCATAATAATCCCGATCGATGATCAGATATCACCGATGTGCTCATTTTACAAAACTGATCATTATGATGCAAAATCAAATTTTCTGACCACTAAATCTATATATGACAGGTTTTACTCTCATTAGCTAAATATGGAAGTCCTACTCCCTTAGCTACTTTTGGGAAGTCATACTCCCAACCTTCCTCCTAATATACTCAACACTTTGAGTACCTATCCTTGTCTGCACGGGAATTGGTAAACCAGTACACTGTGTGACCCTCAATGGTTCAAGGATACAGCTAGCCGTGGGCTCACAACTCATTGTGAATCAGAAAACACATTTTTCTGATGTACCCATCGGACCATGGTAAAGCGCCTAGAAACATTGCCCCATGATCCCCTAGGTATCACTGATAGTGCATGCAAGAACCAGTAGGTCATGGTTAGTGTATAGTACGGTCGTTTCAACTCATATATCCTGATCGAATCAACGACCATTGGTAAATCGAGAGTCGTTAGAGATTCGATAGCCATGCATACATCTTGGAGATCAGAATAGCGACATCGGGAGTGCTACTAGGTAAACTCATTTACACTGAAGCACAAGAGTACTCTGGCCAGAGATTTGTCACACTATTATCTCATCAGATAGCATAGGATATCCACGCACTAGGGCGAGCGGTGAATCCTCGACAACAAGGCATCAACTCCCACATGCTTCCTGACCTCACCCAATCTCGACACCTGATGACCCTCACGGGTCGGTAAACGAGTCAAAATGAGGCGACTAATCATGTAGAGTCTCAATGATGTTTCGAGTAGTAAGGACTAATCCATACAACCAAGACCTCGGACTATCCACTCGACAAATGGCAACCACTTGGAGAATCCGAACGAGGGTAGCTCGATAGTTCGTCAGGCAAATCGTCCATCTGCATGCTCAGAACATCACAATGCTCCCTACCAATGAAACGTGGTACTTCACATCGCAGATGCTAGTCTCAAACTCTGGCGGCCTTAACCTCATTTTGACGGCCCAATCGACTAGGAACAAGTTCAAAATACACAATGACTATTAGATGTGTTCATGATAGCCATCATATCCACTATCACATCTAACATACGCTATGGTGCATTCTAGGTCTTTATCCAACACGATTGTTAATATATAAAATAATGATGATAAAGAATGTCATATATCAAACGTGAATTTCATAAACAAAGATTGTTTGACACAAATAGTCATCAAAAGCCCATACGCCACAAGTTGGCTAGGGCACCTAATCTAACAAGCCTAATACATGACTTGGCCCATAACCTTAAATTCAACCTTTAAAATTTCTAAAATACTCAATTCTTTACTTAAAAATCAAATATTTAATATTTGACTAACAAAAAATACCATTGACCAATTTTGACTAAATAAAACTCCAATGACCAATTTTGACTAATTAAAACTCCCACAACCAATTTTGACTAACTAAACTCTCATGGCCAATTTGACTAATTAAAAATCCAATGACCAATTTTGAATAACTAAACTCCAATGATCAATTTTGACTAAACAAAACTCCAATGGCCAATTTTGACTAAATAACACTCCAATGACCAATTTTAACTAAATTAAACTTAAATAAACTATTAGTGTAAGGAATGGACATTTCTTGACTTAAATTACTAAGTATTGGGGTTCGAATTGACAGAATTTAAAAGTTTTTACGCGGATTAAAATAAACAACATACAAATTTCTGGACTGAATTGCGAAAGAATAGAAATCTGTTTACATTGAACTTAAAGAAAAGGAAACAGATTTGTACATATAACTGCGCGGAAATTTATACTACAATGGAAAGTACAATTCTGTTCAGATTACATCAAAACAAGGAGTCAGTAATCTGTTATTTTTCGAAAGCTTATAACTGTATTTCTGTACAACCAAAAATAGAAGAGACTGAAAACTGAACGGGAACTATTTTCTTGATAAACAGATCTGAACACAGAACTGAAATTGATGTCCACGATAAACACCTCCGATCTATTCCAGCTCACACCATCCAGCTCACTACTGTTCATCACCCGCACTCAACAAAAGTAGTGAGCCTAGAGGCTCAGCAAGTAAATCTGGAATAACAATAACAGGCAATGAAAGCATATTAACTTTATCTGTACTGTAACTCAAATCTGAACAAGACGTATACTGAATACGATAATCAGGAAAATCTGTAAACTGAGGAAAACTTGAAAACTGAACAATATAAACTATTAATCTGGAAATTCTGTGATGGATCTACTTTGACAGATCCTGATTAAGTTTTGAATTACACAAAACCTGTTATTGTGTTTCTAACAATTCTACTTAGTGTACAGATTTCAGATCGAAGAAGAAGATGAACAGTAGTTGAAGTCTGTCCAGTCGATGGTTCTCAAAGATAAAGTTCAGCAGCTGGTTTGGTTATTCATTGTTATCGGCAGCTGGATTAGCAATGGAGACGTCCAAAGTTAAGTCAGGTGTTCGAAATCAGGCGGAGGCCAAGTTGAACCAACAAGAGATAGAGCGACGTCGTACAAGAAGTATCCAGTCGCAGTTCAACCAGCAGTTGGTGTTTGAAGTTGGCGATTGCAAAACGATGTCGTTTGCATAAGTTGATATGACAGCGTTTTGCCTTCGCGCTAAAGATTCAGCAGATGGTCTTGCGATGATAAAACCAGCAGGTACTTCTTCTAAGAATGACCAGCAGGCAGCTACAGTACATCCAGACGATAGCTACAGTGATATAATCAACCAGTCGAGGATGCATAGCAAACGATGTCGTTTGAATAAGTTGATACGACATCGTTTGATCTACCCAGTCGTTGGGAAGTCCAGTCGCAAGCATTTGAAACCAACGATTGGACAACCAGCTGCAAGCATATCGTTACCACCAGCTGAACAACCAGACGCAAGCACATCATCTCACCTGGTTTTAAGACCAGCGTCTGGACAACCAGTCGAGAGCACCTCTTCCCAGCTATTGCAATGAAGGTGAACCAGCTGTTGCGCGAAGTGTTGTGACTAAGGAAACCAACAGCTGAGCGAACAGCTGTTGAACAATCTGCTGGTATACACTCAGACGCAATCAACGCTCAAGATGGAAAGAATCAATGGCTGAAATAGAGTCGTGCAATTTCCTTAAATCAGGGAACAAGATTTGTACTATTCTGGGAAATAGTACAATATACAGAGGATGTTTGCACGGATATGGAAAGAAGACAAATTATCCGTAACAAGCACAGAAAAGAATTGGAATTTATCTAACGGTTATATCTCTTGAAGAAGCTATTTATAGAAGAAGATTTGAAGGAAGAAGGTTGACGAGTGTGAAAAGAAGACGATTGTTGATTGAGCGAAGAGACAAAAACAGAGGGAAGATTCCTGGAGACGAAGCAGCAGACCGCCATTAGAGAGGAGCGCTTATTGAGTGTCTGCTGCTGAGTCTAGATTAGCTTGTGTAGAAGCAACTTCCCGAGTGTGTGAGATTGATTTATTCCAGAGTTGTGCTTACACTGTAAAATATCACACACAGATTCACTCGCACATTTTGTGAGTTGAGCTAAATTGTTTAGCGAGTGAATCAAAACCCATTTCACAAACAGGTCCCGTCCAAGCACGATGACGTTAAACTTGTGTATGTAGTTAGTCACACAGTTGCGGCTGATGTGCATTTGTGAAGTCTAGGAGTTCTCGCAGCTGCTGGTTGCGGGATTGGGTCTGTACGTGTTGTATAGATCAAAGTCTTCTAGTGGAGCCTTCCGAGGTGGAAGAAGGGGAGACGTAGGACATTGAGGTCCGAACTTCCAGAAACAAATCTTGTGTATCGTCTTCTTTAAGCTTTCAGCACTCATATTTACTTTAGCATTCTCGCATTGCATAACAGATTTCAGCACGCACGTGAAACAGATTTCAGTACTCGCATATTTCAGCGCTTACGTTTACAGTTAGCACACTTGCACGTTCAGCTTTCACGCATACACAGCACACAAGCACTTGCAAAGTTTCGAACAGATTTATGTTGCACATAAATCTGTTTGAATAATTTTAAAATATTAGGATTCAGTTCTGGTATTTTCCGCATGATTTTTAAATCATACCAGATCTGTCTCCGGTGCTCTTGTGATTTTTTAAGTGTTCAAGAACAAGAGGTATTGCACCTCCAGTTTTAAGTAGCAGCGCGCAAAATGTTTTTAACTCTTCAAAAAGCGTGGCTGCTGATCTTTTTGATCCTATTTTCGGACCAACATTCTGAAAGCATAACTGCACATGATTTAAAACATATATTTTTTTTTAAAAGGAAGAATCTTAAATCTTTCTCATAGTCTTGATTAAAAATCACCATGTGCTCTGTTCTTATCATTTAAACGAAATATGGCTTAGACACCTGTACAGTGGTCACGGTCGTTTGAACAAACTGTCATCTGATATCAGGTCTGGGGAATAACTCCCGTCTTTTCTGTGAAAGGGATTATAGTTTGCTAACCATAATCCTGTCTCTTTCAATTTGAAGGGGCACACTGGTTCGTCGGCCAGTGTCCTCACCCTTCCTATGGAGATCATCTATTATCTATGCCATAATCTCTTTAAACTTTATTTTCTTTCTTTACTATCTTTTCTTTATTTTCTAAAACTTTCTTTTCTTTCGTTTTCTTGATCTGAAACGGATCTCTGTCAAGTATGGTTTGATGTTTTTTTTTAAAAACCCTTTCGATGTTCAGAAACTATTCGGGAATTCAAGGAATTTCAATTGGAGAAGAAATCGAAATCAGCTCTGAGTATGAAAAATACGCAAGCGTACCAAATTTCGGTAGAAAATAAGATCAGGACTGTTTGGTCAACCCAGATTTGGAAAAGTCAATCAATGAACAATTCAGCTTTCAATGGTCTAACAAAATCAACTCAGATTTGGAATACGAAGTCAGATCTCAACATAAAACAGTTCCGAAAAGAATCAGATTTTGAACTTAGCTTGAAATGTAACGACCAGAATCTTTTATAGCCACAATTAGAAAGTTATGAGATTTGAGAGATTAAATTGAAATGCTATCTTATTCAACTTTTATTTCGGTTGAATTCTAAAATTTTATTATACGTGAATTCAGCTTTAGTTATGCATCAAGTTGAAATTCAGATTTGAGCTATATGTGTTAGTCAGTTCCTGCTTTAGTGAATTGATTTCCAGATTTTAGAATGCAATAGCAGAAGCTGTTTGGTCGATTCTTACAAGCCAATTGAATCATTATTATCAAATAAAATAGCTCGGTTCAAAGCATCAGAATTCACTTTAAAATAGAGTAGCATTTTTAAAAGATTTTGACATATTGATTTAAACGTGTTTCTTTCTTAGACATTTTAATTCATATATATAGGATGTTAGACACATCATGCATCATTATTTGATCCAAAAACTTTCCAAAAAGAAATCGGTGCTCTCTGTTGAAGAAACCAAGCAAAACCTTTTAAAAGTTTTTTTCGGAGGAGACAAGTGGTGTGTAGGTGATTGCCAGGCTTCATCTGTAATTGTGTTACAGAATTCAGGCAAGTAAATTTTGTTTCTTGCTACACTCATGAAAGCATATATATATTCAGTTCTGTATGCATGTTTGTATGTGTTTTAAAGATTTGAAGATAGCCACGGCTGTTCTTAAAAGAAAGAAAAGTTCATGTTCTGTTTTTATGAAGAAGTACGTGTTTACTGTATTTTGATTCAGAAAAACATTTTAGAACATTTTTTATGATGTTCTTCCAGTTAGTTCTTGAAAATTCTAAAGATTTTCATCGAAGTAGCTTACAAGTAGCTTATTCGATTATTTCCAGAAATTTCTTGAGATATTTGATTTCTTCAGACTAAGGTTTCAATTGTTGATAGTGTTTGTTCTTATGATTAAATCTGAAATCTGGTTCTTAAACCAAAAGCTGATATTTTTATGTTAGACAAATTCTAAGTTTGAGTTCAGATTCCATATTATTGACCATTTCATATCGGTGTTGACATCTGAGTTGACTCACCGATATCTGAATGACTTCATTTAAAATCGTTGACATCTGATTTGACCATTGACATCTGAATTGATCAATCCAGTTGTGTTGATATCTGAGTTGACCAACGAACATCTGAATTCTCTCTTCTACGATCAGATTTTTATGTACAATTCAGATTTCATTGTTTTAGCCTTCGATTCTTCTTCGATTGATACAAGAAGTACATATTTGAATTCCTTATCATTTCCGCTTCAATTCAAAAGATTAATTCGATTAATTCGAATAGTTTCGAGTGACTTTATTCAGTTTTCATCTTCGCAAGTTTTACAGAGAATTCTCATAAAGTTCCAGAACATCATTAGACAAGGAAAACCAGTGAACTGTGCTAGAAAGAAAAGAAAAACATATTTATGACAGAAAAGAAAGAGTAGAAGGAAAGAAATGTTTATAGAAAAGTTTTAAGTTATGACTAAGGCAACAGAAGGTCCCCAGAGGAAGGGTGAGTGAATGGTTGACGAACTAGTGTGCCCCTTCAACCAGGAAGGATATGTATTACGGATTGACGGATCCGTATACCCCTTCAAGTAAGATGGGATTTATCCCAGCCCCATGATATCAGATGTTAGTTTGATCAAACAAATGGACAAACTGTACAGGTGTCTCTGTCATAATTTCAGAAAAGAAAAGAAGAGAGAATGTGTGATTTTAATCACAGTACTAGAGAAAGTTTGAAGATGCTTCTTTAATTAGAAGTAAAGAAAATGATTTCAGTATGTTTATGTTTATGCTTTCAGTTCTTCCAGATTTCACAGTTTGGGTTATTTAGCTTATTATTCTTTAAGCTATTCAGATTCCAGTTTGTACTAGTTATTGTTTGCTTGTATTAAGTGCTTTCGATATATCAGATTTTACCTGCTGAGCCTTAGGCTCACTAGTTTTCGTGAGTGCAGGTAATGAGCAGTAGGAGCTGGATGGGGAGAGGCTGAACGGAAGGATGTGTTTATCGTGGACATCAGTTCCATTGTTCCTTCGGAAAAATGTTCACTGGAGCTTCTTCGTAGGTCAAATCTAGTGCAAGCTGGATAGGTTCATGTCTTAATACATGCGAATAATTCTAAATGTATTTCCTGAGAGCTGATACTTGAAATACATTGTGAACTGACAACTGAGGGGGTAAAGCTATTCGATAAGCTAAAGTCCCGATTCTTTCTAGAATCTCAAATGGTCCAATAAATCAAGGACTCAGCTTGCCTTTTTGCCCAAATCTCGTTACACCCTTCATAGGTGCTACTTTCAGAAATACATGATCTCCTACTTCGAAATTCAGCTCTCGGCGATGGCTATCAGCATAGCTCTTTTGTCTACTCTGTGCCGAATTCATTCGATTACGTATTCTTTTGATAGCTTCTGAAGTCTGTTCTATAATATCAGGTCCTATCTCTGATCTTTCACCTACATCATCTCAATGTATCGGTGATCTACATTTTCTGCCATACAATGCTGCGTAAGGAGCCATTTTTATTGAATATTGATAGCTATTATTGTACGTGAACTCAACTAAGGGCAATTTAGAATCCCAGCTTTCGACAAAGTCTAGAGTACATGCACGAAGAAAATTTCTAATTTTTTGAATCACTCTTTTTGATTGTCCATCAGTTTGCGGATGGAAAGCTGTACTAAAGGTTAACTTAGTTCCCATGACTTTATGTAGCTCTTCCAAAACATAGAAGTAAATCTGTGATCGCGATCTGATACTATAGAACTTGGAATACCATGGAGTTTCACTATTTCTTTCACATACAGCTCAGCATACTTATTCAAATCATATGTCGTTTTTACTGGTAAGAAGTGACCGACTTAGTTAATCTATCAATAATAACCCAAATAGAGTTAAATCGATGGAGTGTCTTTGGTAAATCTACTACAAAATCCTGTTGGGGACCGTGGCGGATCCGGATCCCGTCTCCTGGCAAGGCAGCGGAAGAACAAAATTAGGCCGGGAAACGTTCAATACAATTCAAAATAACACAATATGAACCATTCATAGGGTGTTTATTCAGTTACCTTGCTGGCATCTTGGCTCCTGGCTCCGACCAGTTTCACGAGGAAACCGGCACTTCACGGTAGGCGGCGGTATATTACGTCAATCAGGTCCACGACCGGAGGGGAGACTCCTTCTTCAGCCTGCACTAGAAGGCATGACGAGATCAGCGCGGACGGATTCTCCTCGAAACGTTGACCGGAACAAATTCCGGCGAGGGAGGCGGCGGCGGCGGCGGCGTGGAGGCGGCGGCCGGCGGCGGATTTTGTGAGAGGAAGGGGCGGCGCACTTAGATGCTAGGGTTAGGGTTGTGTAATCAAGTGTTTTGATTAAAGCCTCCAAGTCTACATTAAGTAGACTAGTGATAAACTTGGACCGGCCCAACGGGCCCGGGTCCAACGTATGAACATTCGGTTCATCCCTATCACCGTGACTTCATCGTAACTCCGATCGCCGATCAGATCGAACCGATCGACTCAGTTTCCAAAACTGAATACTATGATCTGAAAAACCATTTTTCAGAACGCCAGTGCAAAATGACCGTTTTGCCCCTCAACAGCGGGAAATCACGATTTGACCCCTGTTGACTTTTAGGAAGTCGCACTCCCCAAAATCCTCCTCAAGTGCTCAACACATTGAGCTTAGTTTCCATGCGGAATCTCGAGTCCAGTACTTGTGTGACCCTCAATGGTTCAGGGATACAGCTAGCCGTGGGACCAAAACCATTGTGGCTCCGGAATCACAATTCCGGACTTGCCCATCGGATCATGGTAAGAGCGTCTAGCAACATCGCCCCATGATCCCCTAGGTATCACTGATAGTGCCTGCAAGAATCAGTTGGTCGTGGTTAGCGTACAGTACGTTCCTCGAATAGTGACATCGCGAGTGTAACTAGGTAAACCCATTTACCTAAAACACTTCTAGTACTCTGGCCAGAGATTTATACACTATCGTCTCCTTAGATAACACAGGATATCCACGCATGTCTGCGAGCGGTGAATCCTCGACAACGATGCATCGACTCCTACATGCATCGGGGTCTCACCCAATCCCGCTGCCTAATGACCCCAAGTGAGTCTGAAAACGGGTCAAAGTGAGACGCCTATCATGTAGAGTCTCAATGACGTTTCGAGTCGTGAGGACTAATCAGTACAACCAAGACCTCGGAATTATCCACTCGACAAATGGTAACCACTTGGAAAGTCCGAACGAGGGTAGTTCGATAGATCACCAGGTCACTATCTATCTGCATGCTCAGAACATCACAATGCTTCCTACCAATGAAACATGGTACTTCGCATCGCAGATACTAGTCTTAAGCTCCGGCGGCCTTATCCTCATTTTGACGGCCCAATTGACTAGGAACTAATTCAGAATACACAGTGACTATTAGATGTGTTTCATGATAGCCGTCATGTTGGTGGATCCGGATCCGCACCCCGGCAGGCAGCGGAAGAACAAAAATTTAACCGGGATGCGATCAATACGAAAAACAAATCAATTATATGTATCGACATACATAGGGTGTTTCAGGCATGTTACCTCGCTGGCACTTGTGCCTGGCTCCAACCGGTGTTTCAAAGAACCCGGCTCTTCTCGGTTGATTGCGGTAGTTACGTCAATCCGGTCCACGACCAGATCCGAGACTACTTCGCCAGACTGCACTAGAAGTCCTGACGAGATCAGCACGATCGGATTCTCCTCAAAAACTAGGCCGGAACAAATTCCGGCGAAGTTGGCGGCGGCGGGCGGCAGCGGCGGCGCTTGGAGAGGAGAGGTGGGGCGGCTAGGGTTAGGGTTTTGGAGTGTAGAGAGTTATTTTGTTTATCATAATGAAGTCTCTTAATTAAGCCTAATTATATATAGACTTAAAGTTGGACTTGGGCCGGTCCAACGGGCCCGGGTCCAAAT
>KQ992327.1:4762-24223 GCA_001598015.1 Dorcoceras hygrometricum
TTCTTGCTACCCCTGTCCCAGCAACTCAATTCTTTACTCCTGTTGTTATGCACACATACAAAACAAAACAACATCCGGAGAAACTCCGGTGAGAAACAATCTCAGTATAATAGACAGGTGCATGCAATAATATAAACAAGTTCATAACAAAATATTAACTCAAAATAAACTGATCATACTCCGGTGAGAAATGATCTCAGTATAATCGATAGGTTCATGCAAAATCATAAACAAGTTCATAACAAAATATTAACTCAAAATAAACTGATCATCTCTCTTCATTTCAACTAAGAATTGATTCCATTTCACATCAACGCCATCAAGATTCGTATACGATCTTGACATGGATATCCATCTAACGAAATCACTCTGACTTCGAAAATAAGGTCACCTCAGACCTTGGCATTAGAATCAATTCATTTTCTCTTCGTATCATCATATTCATATCAACATAAAAGATCCGCTACCTGTGATGGATCGACACACATAACTTCAAGTTCTAAATGAAGAACAGTAATCATAAAATATGTGATTTGTCGGGATAACTCAAGAAATATCATTCTCGAGTATTCAAATTCCCTGACTCTCATGTCAAATTATACCTTCGTTTATCTCTGTTTTGGGAACTGCTTCAATTACTACTTCCAACTTCTTATCACAAGAATCCCAGAGAATTCACAGAGTCGAATTCTGGTGTCTGTAGTCTAAGTTACAAGGATTCGAATTCAATCTAATTTATAGAAGAAGATCTCTGTTATCTGCAGAGTTCCCCATGCAATCTCTATAAATGCCACGTGTCATGCTGAGTATTTATCGACCAAAATAAGATAAGCACACACCGTTTGAACATCTTCCTGTATTCATACATATCGCTAACCAGATACCAGTTGCTGTTCTAAACAAAAACAGACATTGCTACAATAAGTATCTTACGACAGAAACCAACGTTTATTCTCAACAGATACCAGCTTTTCCTTTCGATAGAATCAGCAGCAACCATCCAACGTTGTATTTCTCTTAGCGCCTCAAAACGACATCGCGTCAACTAATTAAAACGACGCCGCTGCGCGCCAACAACTGATGACAGATTCTCTCAACTTGATCAACTGCTGAAACGCGAAACAATTCAGATGACGTAAAGAATTGCGTCATATTTTCTGCCAACAGCTGATTTCACTAAATTACCCAACGATGACATATGGGATACATCACCATTGCTGCCAGTAGCTGCCACCAGCGTTACAATCAACACGCTGCGTTTCAACTTATCAAAACGACCTCACCTCACCATCAGCGACTGGTCGCACGAAATAATTTAAACGACATCGTAATGAATACGTCATACTCTCTGTTCACAGCTGATCTCCTAACCCAGCAGATGGATCAAACAATGAAACAAATCCCTCACGACTGGTACCAGACGCAACACTCAAAACGCTGTGTTACAACTAAATAAAACGACGTTGCTTCTTACCAGCGACTGTTCCTCAACCAACAGCTGGTTACCCAGTCGCAAGCAGATACAATGCAACTACCGATTACCCAGTCACAAGCTCCTCTCACCAACAGCTGATTTAACGCAACAACTGATCCACACAACGACTGGTTTAACTTGACGAATCTACCGCAATCAACCGAGAAGCGCCGGGTTCTTGAAACACCGGTTGGAGCCAGGCACAAGTGCCAGACAGGTGACTTGCTAAACACCCTATGTATGTTGATACGTAGATCTGTTTTGATTATTCGTATTGATCGCATCCCGGTCAAATTTTGTTCTTCCGCTGCCTGCCGGGGTGCGGATCCGGATCGACAACCCAACAGACTCCTCCGCAGTACGTCTAGTCATCCTACCCCTTCCTCTTTGCGGCGGCATCTAAACAAATCTAGAGGTAAGATCTCACAGCAGATATATCACATAGACAGATAAAAGATCACATAAATCACAGATTCAATCAAAATCAAATCAAAACTCTGTGCCTAGACTCGAGTGTGATCAAAGGAAATCGAGCTTATCCTAGTTTAAGCCCTGATACCAAAAATGTCAGGCCCTGTGCTAATCACACAAGATTAGAGCACAATTAAGCACATAATCACGGAAGCGTAAAATCGGGCTTAAAATTTTCGAAATAAAATGGGCCTGAACTCAAAACATTCATTCAAAATATCGATACTCAAAATATGAGTTGACTCAAACTCATATAAAACAGGTAACGCAATTATCAATTCAAATACAGATCCCCAAAATACATATGACACGAGGCATTCCCCGGGTTCGATACATTAATAAAATAACTGGGACTCATGGGAACGGGGATCGACCAGATGAACCTCCACTCTGTCCAGCTTGGTTACCTGAAGATCGTGCAAGTGGGTAACACAGACCCAAACAACACAAAAGCAGGAAAATAAATACGAGGTCAAGCCTCAGTACGAAGAGCTATCAAAAACAGCTAATCATGCAACATGCTATAATCAATGCTATGAAATGCATGAGGGCTATCAAGGATCGGATAGCTAGACCAATGTATCAACTGGAAATCATCACAGTCAGCCTCTATACCCGCACGGTGTATCAACCGGGGAAATCATCGGTCCGTGATCTTCAGAGCCCGTCAGCCCATCACAGCTCGGTGGTAGACACTCGAATCTTGTAGTCACCACTCTGATGATAGCGTTTGACTTTTCAGGCACAACTCATCAGTCGGCCAGTCACAACGTGGCTTTCAATCAGGTCATCAATCAATCAATCAATCAGGCTCAAGATGCATGTATGCCAATTCAATATTCAATGCACAATGCACACAACTCAATTCGTGAAAACAGAATGTAAAACTCAGTCAATTCACAAGCTGTATCACGTAAATCACAGAAGCATATCAGCAGATTTCACAACATCAATCACAGCCATGTTCACGCTCAAAGCTGTTAAAATCTGCTCAATTCGTACCTCAATCCTCTGAATTATCCAACAGATCTCACCAGGCACGGCTAACCTCAAACCTTCACTCACTGGTCACGAAAATTCAGCTGTAAGCCTCCTGGAAGTTCAGATCTGTTAAAACATCTAGTAATTCAGCTCAACACTAAGTCAAATTTTCTTAGCACCTACGACCGAGAACTAAATCCTAGTTCTGCCATACAACTCAGGCTAAACAGCTGAAACATAACTTCAGAACAGAGGAGAACACTTACCCAAAAGCTTACACTAACAGAGGAATGCTCGGGTAAGATTTCATAGAAACCGTCGAACGAACAGGCTCTTCGCGCTTCCTCAAATCCGCGGTTCTAGTCTCCAAATTGGTATCAATCGGTAGAGAAACTCAAGAGGAGTTCAGCGCCACCAATATCATTCAAACAACGGCGGGACACGGCGACAATCGACGGAAGAGAATCACGGTGAACAGTAGCTATCGAGGGTTTCAAAGAATGGAGATAGGAGATATCGGGTGAAAATAATCTAAGTGTTGCTCAACACTTATCCTTATAAATCCCCATGCAATAGCTGCTGTTCTAAAATAATCAGACGACGAGAACAGTAAATATCTTATGAGTGGTATTCATGTTTCCTTCAACAAAACCAATAGCAGCAACCAGACGTTGCATTTATCTTCGCACACCAAAAACGACGCCGCACCAACTAATCGAAACGATGTTGCAGCGCTCCACCAGCTGATACCACATTTCCTACGAAATAACCAGCAGCTGGTTATGCTAAACAATCCAGACGCAAGCGTAGCTAAACAAAGCGACGTGGCATCAATCGGTAGAGAAAATCAAGAGGAGTTCAGCGCCACCAATATCATTCAAAACAACGGCGGGACACGGCGACAATCGATGGAAGAGAATCACGGTGAACAGTAGCTATCGAGGGTTTCGAAGAATGGAGATAGGAGATATCGGGTGAAAATAATCTAAGTGTTGCTCAACACTTATCCTTATAAATCCCCATGCAACAGCTGCTGTTCTAAAATAATCAGACGACGAGAACAGTAAATATCTTATGAGTGGTATTCATGTTTCCTTCAACAAAACCAGTAGCAGCAACCAGACGTTGCATTTATCTTCGCACACCAAAACGACGCCGCACCAACTAATCGAAACGATGTTGTAGCGCTCCACCAGCTGATACCACATTTCCTACGAAATAACCAGCAGCTGGTTATGCTAAACAATCCAGACGCAAGCGTAGCTAAACAAAACGACGTCGCATAAGACACGTAAGCACTGCTGTCAACAGCTGATCCAACCAACAGCTGGTAACCAATTCCTCACAACTGGTACCAGACGTAATCCCCAAAACGCAGCGTTTCAACTTATCTAAATGATGTCGTCTCACATCCACGACTGGTTCTTCAAACCAACAGCTGGTCACCCAGACGCAACTACTGATTTCCAATTTCTACCAGCTGCGAGCTACAGTAGACTTCTGAAATGTGCTACGACTGGTTTCACCAAAACGATGGCATATTAATCTCCTGCGATTCCAAATACTGGTTGCAACTGGATTTCACCACCGACCAGCTTCTAACTCAAAATACCAAAATTACGAAAACTTCCTACAATAAAGCTCTTCTAATCTCAGATGAATTCGATTAATCACTAATCTAAAATCTGATTCCTCACACCACAGGTCGTGTTTTCGTGATGCAGGCGGAGGTTGCAGATCCAGACACGACGCTACTCATAGGTATTCTGCTTTAGAATTTACGCCATTACCGTGATTTTGGAATGTTGGTATTTTGGTGTTTTAAATTGCATGCTGAGTAGAACACTGGTAGGAGGTTATGCCTTAAGCCGTTGGGTTGAACCTAGTAACTGTAGACCTTCTAGAACATGCTTAGGGATCATAGACGGATAGGACTAGCGAACCTAGAAATGTGTTAGGCATCTAAACTGTTTAATGTGATCTAGATTGACTGTAAACGTGTGCCTGTGTGACGGTTCTGTTTCAGGCGAGATTCATGTGCTTGGTGTCACTACCCTTGCCTTGTTAGATTCAAGGGCGACCCACTCGTTTATTTCGAGTGCGTTCACACAAAGGATGAGTATTATTCCGGAGAGCTTGGGAGTAGCTCTTTTCATGACGGTTCCGTCAGGAGAGGAGTTGACGACGACCAGCGTTGTTCAGGGTTTGGTGATGATGTTCCAGGATCATGCGATCAGAGCAGACTTGATCGTTTTGCCGATGCCAGAGTTTGACCTCATCCTAGGTATGGACTGGTTGAAGGCGTTCGGAGCGGTGATTGATTTGCAGTGGAGGTCAGTGACGATCAGGCCGCCAGGGCAGGAGACCTTCTTATTTGAGGCAGTGAGGGACCACGGAAGTCCAGGTTCATATCTTTTCTACAGGAAGGAAGCTAGTTGAGCTCAGATGTCAGGCATTCTTGGACAATTTTACCGCTACAGAAGATTTAGCAGGCCCTTCACTATCTGATGTGGAGGTAGTCAGGGACTTTGCAGATGTTTTCCTTGACAACGTTGTGGGAGTTCCACCAGAGAGAGGTGGATTTTTCGATTGAGCTGATTCCAGGTACAGTGCCTATCTCTAAGGCACCATATCAATTGGCTCCTACCGAGCTGAAGGAGCTGAAGGAGCAGATCCAGGAGCTTCTTGACAAGGGATTCATACACCTTAGCTTTTATCCATGGGGCGCGCCAGTTCTGTTTGTGAAGAAGAAGGATGGCAGACCTTCTTATTTGAGGCAGCGAGGGACCACGGAAGTCCAGGTTCATATCTTTTCTACAGGAAGGAAGCTAGTTGAGCTCGGATGTCAGGCATTCTTGGACAATTTTACCGCTACAGGAGATTTAGCAGGCCCTTCACTATCTGATGTGGAGGTAGCCAGGGACTTTGCAGATGTTTTCCTTGACGACGTTGTGGGAGTTCCACCAGAGAGAGGTGGATTTTTCGATTGAGCTGATTCCAGGTACAGTGCCTATCTCTAAGGCACCATATCAATTGGCTCCTATCGAGATGAAGGAGCTGAAGGAGCAGATCCAGGAGCTGCTTGACAAGGGATTCATACACCTTAGCTTTTCTCCATGGGGCGCGCCAGTTCTGTTTGTGAAGAAGAAGGATGGCAGTATGAGGTTGTGCATAGACTTTTGAGAGTTGAACCGTGTTACAGTGAAGAACAAGTACCCACTTCCGAGGATTGAGGATTTGTTTGATCAGTTGCAGGGAGCTTCAGTTTTCTTGTAGATCGACTTGAGATCTGGTTACCATCAGTTGCGGGTTAGAGAGGAGGATGTGTCCAAGACTATATTTTGGACACGTTACGACCACTATGAGTTCTTGGTGATGCCGTTTGGCCTGACGAATGCCCCAACGATCTTCATGGTTTTGATGAACAGGGTCAGACAGTACTTAGACCAGTTCATCATTGTTTTCATCGACGACATCCTCGTCTATTCGATGAGCTTAGAGGAGCACAAACAGAATTTACAGGCCGCACTCAAGACATTGAGAGAACACCGAATGTATGCCAAGTTCAGCAAGTGCGAGTTTTGGCTCGAGCAGGTGGCGTTTCTGGGGCATATTGTTTCTAGAGATGGGATTTCAGTCGACCCATCGAAGGTGGAGGCAGTACGGAACTTGGGGATTCCAAATAATGCAGTGGAGATTCACAGTTTCTTGGGTTTAGCAGGATACTACCGCAAGTTTATCATGGACTTCTCTTCGATTTCAGTGCCCTTGATAGCCCTGACCAAGAAGAATGCGAAGTATGTGTGGAGTCCGGAGTGTCAGAGGAGCTTCGATCAGCTGAAGAAGGCTCTCACTTCAGCTCCAGTTTTAGCGATGCCTGTGGATCATGAGGAGTTTGTGGTGTACACAGATGCTTCCCTGAGATGGTTAGGTGCAGTGCTGATGCAGGGTGACAAGGTTATCGCCTATGCGTCGAGACAGTCGAAGAGTTATGAGCAGAATTATCTGACGCATGATCTGAAGCTTGCAGCAGTAGTGTTCGTACTGAAGATTTGGAGACACTACTTGTACGATGAGAAGTGTCAAATTTTTCACCGACCATAAGAGCCTCAAGTATTTCTTCCCACAGAAGGAGCTGAACATGAGGCAGCGTAGATGGCTGGAGTTGGTAAGATTATGATTGTGACATGAGCTACCATCCGAGGGAAGCTAATGCGGTGTCAGACTCTTTGAGACATAATACTTCAGTGCTGGCTTGCTTATCAGTTGAGAGGCCACTACAGGCTGAGATTCAGAGATTTGGACTGGAGTTCTATTCAGGAGGCTGCGCACCGAGTTTGGTAGCACTCACAGTTTAGACGACTCTTCGAGAGCGGATCAGAGAGGGATAGGCCTCTGATGAGCATTTTCAGCAGTGGAGACAGTGTGATGAGGCTAGAGACCGAGGCTTGTACACAGTTGAGGATGGGATTGTTCGTTTCAGAGGTTGCATGTGGGTGCCGTGTACTGGGCAGCTGAGAACCGAGATCTTAACAGAGGCGCATGCATCGACGTACTCCATCCATCAATGGAGTACAAAGATGTACAGAGATTTGCAGACATTGTACTGGTGGCCGGTGATGAAGAAGGATATTGGGATATTTGTTTCTGAGTGCTTGACCTGTCAGCAGGTCAAGGCAGAGCATCAGCGATCGGCAGTGTTATTGCAGCCACTCCCTATTCCCGAGTGGAAGTGGGAGCATATCACGCAGTACGCAGAGCTTTATATTAGAGAGATTGTCAGGCTGCATGGCATACCAGTCTCTATTGTGTCAGATCGGGACACCAATTTACTTTTAGCGTTTTGGAGGAGCTTGCACGCAGCGTTGGGGACTAAGTTGTCATTCGGTACAGCTTTTCACCCACAGACAGATGGCCAGTCGGAGAGAGTCAACCAGATTCTAGAGGATTTTCTGAGAGCTTGTGTGATAGATTTCTATGGTACGTTGGATTCGAGATTGCCTCTGGTAGAATTCACGTACAATAATATCTTTCAGGCATCGATTGGGATGGCTCCCTATGAGGCTCTGTACGGGAGAAGGTGTAGGTCTCCCGTGCACTGGGACGAGGTTGGCGAGAGAGTTTTGACTGGTCCAGAGATGGTACAACAGACGACAGATATTGTGATGAGGATACGGGATCGGATGAGGACATCATAGAGTCGACAGATGAGTAATGCCGATCGTAGACGACGAGACCTGGAGTTGGCTGTAGGAGATCATGTATTCGTGAGGATATCACCCATGAAGGGCGTTATGCATTTTGGTCGGAGAGGCAAGCTCAGTCCGAGGTTTATTGGGCCATTCGAGATTCTGGAGAGGGTTGGTACGTTGGCGTATCGTGTAGCACTACCACCCAGTCTGTCAGTGGTGCATAACGTATTTCACATTTCGATGCTGCGGAAGTACGTCCCGAATCCATCGCATGTGTTGGATTTTGAGTCGCTACAGTTAGCACCAGATCTATCTTTCGAGGAGCGACCGGCTCAGATCTTGGCTTGAGAGGAGAGCAGGTTGAGAGCACGGAGTATTCCAATGGTCAAGGTCCGATGGCAGAATCACTCAGAGGATGAGGCTACCTGAGAGACCGAGGCCGATATGCGGACGCCCTACCCTGAACTTTTCGGTATGTAATCTAATTTCGGGGACGAAATTCCTATAAGGGGGGAAATTTGTAACGTTCAAAAATCCTAATTACGTGAAAATGAGTGCATGATTAGGAGGAAAATTATTTTAGAAAATTATATGTTATTTTATGTGATTTAATGATAGTTTATTGTTTCATGATATGCATGTTATGTTTTTAGCCCATTTGAGTCCCGGACGCGTGGACGAGACTAGAGACGACCGAGATGAAAATAGTTTGAAAGTTTTAAGCCCTCATACTTTTTAAGAACAAATTTATTATTTTAAGCAACAATTTCCAAAAAATAAGGTTTTATGCATTATTGCCGAGGGGAACCCGTTTTTCACCTATATGGGCGGTTTTAATGAACTTTATTGCATTTTTCAAATTTACGGATCTTATGTTACGAAATTTGGAGTTTTTAAGTTTAATTTTGAGTTTAATTGATATTTTAAGTGGTGGAGGAGAAAATTCTATTATTTTCCTAATTAAACACATTGGAGGGGTCATTTTGAAAATCATTCATTTTTCTCCAACCCTAATCACTTGAAACCCTAGCCTCCTCCACCCTTCCCCTCTCCCTCACCTTCACGTCACCTCCTCCCTCCTCAAGATCGATTTCTTCAAGTTTTTGGTGTAATTCAAGGTGGTTTGTCCCGATCTCGCGTCCTCCGCTCCGGTAACTCGCAGTCCTTCGTCATGTGTGGCCGACGGTTTGAACCATGGATAGGTCTAGGAGAACCGACTGGATTAGGGGGTGGTCCAGTCGGCGGGGTCCGGCCAGCGGCGGTCGGAGCAGGGAGGTAGTAGGATGGAAGTCACGACGTGCATGGTGGCATGCGACTAGGGCTTCGTTCGTGAAGGGCTCGGTTCAACTGGACCGGTTTGGTGGGTTCGGTTGGACCGAGTGGTCGAGGGTCGGGTCAAAATATTTTAAGTTTGGTCCGACTTAATTTATTTCCCGATTGGGTATTTTAATTTTAAATTTTAGGTCCAATTTTAATAATTTTAGGTCAAATTTTTAAGTCAAAATTTTAATGATTTTATGAACCTAATATTTTGTTTAAGTTTTAAAGTCAAATTTTTGGTCAATTGGACTTTTACTTAGTCAAATTTTTAATACTTGATTTTAAAATAAAGGAGTGAGTATTTTATAAACTTTTTAAAGTACAATTTTAAAGTTATGAGCCAAGTCATGTTTAGGGTTAGATTTCATTTTAAAGTTAAGTCTAGACTTTTGGGCTTAGAATTAGTGGACCAGGCATCTGAACCATTCCTTGACCTGAGTAGAAAATGTAAAAGTCCGTGAATATATATTTAATTAGATATGTAGTATTTTATGTATGATAATGTTTTAAATGAAGGAATATATATTGATGGGATAACCTTTTTAAATTGCATGTTTTTATGAAATGCACGCATCATGAAAGTTTTATGAAATGTTAAGACATGAAAGAAAAGAATATTTTCGAGGGATTGAAATGATGTGTGGCAAGTTTACGATGTCCGGAATCAAGATACCGGAACCGATGAACCCCTGTTCATGTATTAAGAGCTTATGGATCCATGTGATCACGATATGGGGAAGTGACAACATAAAGGTGTGAGGGATCCCGTGGTAAGGTCGGGTGAACCGCATCGCCATATACGTTGGTTCTTATATTGATCAAACGCTTATGTTATGGCTCACACTTCATGGATACGACTCACACGTCCTTTCACGTTACGTTATGCTAAGTCATGCCTTATTATGTATGCTATACGATGATGATAGGTTACGATCATTCATGCAATCATGTTTTGAAATTATTTTACTATACGTATGTGCTTGCATGCGATTTTATTATACGTACCTTGTTATTATTCAGATAGAGCATGCTGGACCTTTAGGCTCACTAGGTTTAAATGGTACAGGTGATGATCCTACTGATTTTATCCCGACCGACGGTGAGGACCTCTGAGCGCGCGAGCAGCTGTTACCCCGTGACCACTATGACGTCATTATTTATGTTATGAAACATTTTCAGATATTTTTATCAGTCATGTTCCGTTTCTGCAACTTTTTCAGATATTTTTATCAGTCATGTTCAGTTTCCGCAACTTTTACTACTCTGATTTTGAGGCGGTATGGATGACTTTATGTTTTTTTTTTGGAGACACTGATTCATTTATGTTTTAAGAAATGTTGAGCCAATGTTTCCAAGGTACGAGCCATACTTTTTAGATTGTTTATTCCCCACTTTAGTTTTCAAAAAAAAAATTTAGAGTCTGATTTGTTTCAATTAATGATGCATATGAACACACTACAAAACCACCTGAGCCTACAGGCAACGCCAAAATGGAGCAGTGGTCAACTTTTCCTTCAGCAATAGAAAACTGGACTCACACTCCTACGTCCACACAAATCTTTGATCCTTATGGGTCAATTGTGTGCTGGGCCTAGCTATCTTTGAAATTCCATCAATAAAGCGTCTATAGTAGCCGACCAACCCCAAGAAACTACAAATCTCGGAGATATTTTTGGGTCGTGACAAGTTTACAACAACTTCCACCTTGCTGGGATCAGCCGATATACATTGAGATTAAATAACATGACCCACAAACACAAATCTATCCAACCAGAGCTCACAGTTAGAAAATTTTTGGCCTATAACTGCGAGTCTAAGAGTCTGGAGGACTAATTTCAAGTGATCTTTATGCTCTCTCTTATTTCTAGAGTAGACCAAGATATCATCGACGAAACAATAATAAATCGGTCTATAAATTCTCGAAATTCTGAGCTGATGGTAGCTGGAACGAAGATCAATTTTGAATACACAGATGAACCAGTTTGCGACCGCCGTCATCATCGTTGTTACTGTTCCTTCACCATCACAGGCCGGCGCCACCAGTTTCTAGCAGTGTATGTAGTCTGTTTCAGCGCCTGTGTTGTATTGAGGTATTTGGTCAAATACTTCTAGGTACGGATTGAACACGTACTTATTGCTTTTATAGAGGTTGAAATATAGTTTATGTTCTTGAATGCTCATTATATTTCTTTCTTATGTTTAATGATTATGTAGATATATGTAATATCATGGTATTGAACATATGCATTCATGTTGAGCTTGATTCCTTTAGCTACTTTTGAGTGAACCTTTTGAGATCTGCTTTGTAGTATCGTGGAGTGGTATATTGTGTAGCACACTCACGATGAGTGCATTGCGACGGTCCAATTTGCTCTCGAACTCTCAATTTTATGGTTATTATGGTTCGTGGTGTTGAGCTAGCACACCTTCGTCATTTCATTGTGACGGTCCGGGTATCTCTCGAACTCTCGATGATATAGCCACTTTGGTTGTTGTTGATTGTTTCGTTTGCATTCTGATTTTTGGTACCCGTTATTCATTTGTTGTCAGGCCACGTGCGCTAATACATCAATTAGTCACAAATATGCGGAAGCATCATAAAAATATGGGATAAAAATTTTCGAATATAGTCCCGATCCAATATTATTAAAAATACATTCATATTCAAAATAAGAGTTTAACTCAAAACTCATACAACACACAATAAAACAAGTAGTCAATCCACTACAGATCCCCGAATAAATAAAGGCACAGGACATCCCCTGGCTCAATATAATATCTCAGTACAACTGGGACTCAAATCAAAAAGGGGATCGACCAGCTGAAGCTCCACTCTGACTAGCCTGGTTACCTGAAGAACCTGTAATGGCCAACACCGACCAAAACAGCCCAGAACAGGGAAAATAAACGAGGTCAAACCTCAGTACGAAGAGCACAATCAAAGCATCTATCATATCAGACAATGCAATATCTCAATCGTGCAATGCATGAACAGGGCTACCAAGAATCATCGGTAGACAAAGCACAACGACTCAGCTGTGCAGATCTCATCAATCATCATCATCTTGTGATTTTCAGGTGCGAGACTCAGCCGACCATCACAAGGCAGTGCGGTATTCAGTCACGACGACTCAGCCGGCCACCACATCAAAAACAGCATTGGACCTTTCAGGCGCGACGTTCAGCTGGTCGATCACAACGTGCAAGGGAATTCAGCTCTCAAAGGAATCAGGCTCAATATGTATGCGTGAATGCACAGCAGACTCATGCTTAAAATCATACATATATCTCTCGCACAAAACAGATATGAGCACAGAATCATCATACCAATCAACACAGAGCACAGCAGCTAATACACGAAAGAAATATCCCAAAGCTGATAACAAAGCTGATAAAATCTAGCTCAATTCATACCTCAATTCAGCTTATACCTCAACAGATCTTACAAAAACAAGGACGCAGCAATCAACTCAAGTCTACTGCCCTAGCAGCTTCACGACGAACTCAACAGAAGCCGCTACCTGCTCAAATCTGTCAAGATATCTCAATATCAACTCAAATCTGAAATCATACAGCTTAAATTCTAAAGCCTCGTAGCTCACTCAGCTACCTCAACTCTACCGAGCACCACTCCGCTATCAACGAAGCTTAAAACGGAAAGAAATCACTTACCCAAAGCAGCTAGAGAATAGACGAACTACGGGTCAACAATAGCGAAGATCCACGAACACTTTAACAACTTCGTGCTCCTCAAATCTGGTGAATCCAGTCTCTAAACTGGTACCATCGAACGCTCTAGAGAAGACAAGCTCAGCGCTACCAATCTTGTTCCAAGGGGCGGCGTAAAATGATGGCAATCGACGGAAATAGGGTTCGGATGAACAGTACCAATTGAGGGTTATCGGGGATGAAGATAAGAAATATCGGGTCTCAATTTCTCTAAGCGTTGATCGAAACTTAATTTAAATCCCCAGATCCAAGCTACAGTAGAAGTCAATCGCCTACAAATACAGACCCCACTGCTAAGCAGAAGTCCCTCAAATCTGGCCTCAGCTAACATTCACATCTGACTTCGCTATCTCCGATCTGACTCTCTAACAAAGCACACGCTTCTACTCAAAACGGTGTCACGCTACTAAACAAAACGACGTAGCATAGGGGTCCCGCTCTCGCAACAGATCCCGCTAACGCTCATCCAGACTTGACCACATAAGCGCTCACATCTGTTCACGCCCGCTAAACAGATTCCACTTACTAGTGTCAAATCTGAATACTCGATACGACGTCGCATTACCTCTTGCAACGCCAAATCTGACTAGAACCTCAACGACAGCATTTCGCTCCCTGCTCGTGGCAATTCACGCAAACACGCGAGGGACACATCTGAACATCCAGATTTCACCCAAATCTGAAATTCTGAAAATCACCAAATCCTCACATCTGAAAACCCAATAATCAGAAACTCAATTAACTAATCCTAATCCAAATCTGATTAGCTAATAAACCGTACTTAAAAATTTCTAGTCCTCACATTCTCCCCCACTAGAAATCGATTTCGTCCTCGAAATCAACTCGTAGCACCAGATTCTAAAATAACGAGGAACAACAATCACAGCAAGATGGCATTCTCACGGCACAGTATACTAGACACCATTCCAAAAACACCTATGCCATACTGCCCAGCATACTCCATGCTAAACAAACCACAAATCAATACACAAATCATTCAAACACGAGATCAACAATCCAGAAAGTTACCTGGAATACTACTGTCAATGCTCAAATAGATGAGGCCACTCCTGTCTCATCTTCTCTTCCACTTCTCAGGTAGCTTCATCACGACCATGCTTGCTCCATTCGACCATCACCAACGGAATAACCTTATTCCTCAGCTGCTTCTCCTTCCTATCTATAATCTGCACTGGATATTCAACATAGCTCAAGGTAGAATCCAGCTCAACTTCATCAGTCCTCAACACATGAGACGGATCTGGCTCATATTTCCTCAACATTGACATATGAAACACATCATGCAATGTTGCTAACTCATCAGGCAGCCTCAATCTATAAGCCAACTCTCCGATCCTCTCAACAATCTCAAAGGGACCAACGAATCTAGGAGCCAATTTACCCTTAAGTCTGAACCTCATCACGCTCTTGAAAGGAGAAACTTTAAGAAACACTCGATCGCCAACATCAAACTCCAAAAGTCTGCGTCTCTTGTTAGCATAGCTCATGAGACGGATCTGGCTCATATTTCCTCAACATTGACATATGAAACACATCATGCAATGTTGCTAACTCATCAGGCAGCCTCAATCTATAAGCCAACTCTCCGATCCTCTCAACAATCTCAAAGGGACCAACGAATCTAGGAGCCAATTTACCCTTAAGTCTGAACCTCATCACGCTCTTGAAAGGAGAAACTTTAAGAAACACTCGATCGCCAACATCAAACTCCAAAAGTCTGCGTCTCTTGTTAGCATAGCTAGCATGTCGATCTTGAGCAGCTTTTATCCTACTCCGAATCAACTCAATCTGATCCTTCATGTGCTGCACAAACTCGGGAGTAGACAACTGCTTCTCGCCAATCTCTTCCCAACAGATCGGTGATCTACACTTACGATCATACAACGCTTCAAAAGGTGCCATCCCAATAGTCACGTGGTAGCTATTGTTATAAGAAAACTCAACTAAGGACAAGGAATCCTGCCAGCCACCAATGAAATCCAATACAACTGCTCGCAGCATATCCTCTAAAATTTGAATGGTCCTCTTAGATTGACCATCTGTCTGTGGGTGATAGGCTGTACTCATAGCCAATCTCGAACCCATCGCTGTCTGCAAGCTCTTCCAAAATCGGGAAGTAAACCTCGGATCTCTATCAGACACTATCGAAACCGGCACTCCATGCAATCTCACCACATGGTCAATGTACAATCGCGCCATCTTCTTCATCGAGCACCTCACATCATAGGGAATGAAATGGGCTGACTTCAAAAGTCTATCAACAACAACCCAAATCGCATCACATCCCCTATTCGATCAAGGCAAATGCGTCACAAAATCCATGGCGATGTGCTCCCAATTCCACTGAGGCACTTCTAAACTCTGTAGCAATCCACCAGGTCTCATCCTCTCAGCCTTGACCTGTTGGCAATTCAAACATCGAGCTACAAATCTGATGCCAAATCTTCAAGGCAAACACTATCGCAGCCAACTCTAAATCATGAATGGGGTATCTCATCTCATGGGGTTTCAAGTGTTGAGACGCATAAGCTATCACACACCCGTTCTGCATCAGCACGCATCCCAAACCACTTAGATAGGCATCAGAGAAAACTACAAGACCTCCAGAACCCGAAGGCAAAGCTAACACAGGAGCAGTAGTCAGCTTCTCCTTAAGCAGCTGGAAACTCGACTCACATTCTTCAGTCCAAACAAACTTTCTATCCTTCTGGGTCAACTGAGTCATCGGCCTAGCTATCGAAGAGAACTTCTCGATAAAGCGCCTATAATAGCCAGCCAAACCTAAGAAACTACGGATCTCAGAAATATTCCTAGGTCGCTCCCAGTTAAGAATTGCTTCGACCTTACTCGGATCCACGGAAATCCCCTGCGTTGAAATGACATGACCCGAAAAGACAACTCTATCCAGCCAGAATTCACACTTGCTGAACTTCGCATACAGCTGTGAGTCTCTCAGTTTCTGCAAAACCAATCTCAAGTGCTCTTTATGCTCTCTGAAGTTCCTCGAATACACCAGGATGTCATCTATAAAGACAATCACGAAACGATTAATGTACTCACTGAAGACACGATTCATCAAATCCATGAAGACAGCAGGAGCATTCGTCAATCCAAAAGGCATCACCAAAAACTCATAATGCCCATATCTCGTCCTAAAAGCCGTCTTCGCCACATCAGCGTCTCTGATCCGCACTGATGATAACCAGACCGCAGATCAATCTTATAGTATACAGCGGATCCCTGCAACTGGTCGAACAAGTCATCAATCCTCGGCATCGGATACTTGTTCTTAATCGTCGCTTTGTTCAACTGCCGAAAATCCACACACATCCTCATAGATACATCCTTCTTCTTCACAAAAAGAATCGGAGCTCCCCAGGGCGACATACTCGGTCTAATGAAGCCCTTCACCAAAAGTTCATGCAACTGCTCTTTGAGTTCCTTCAACTCAGCTGGCACCAATCGATAACTGGACAACACATCCATTCCCAAGATACAGTCAAAATCTCTAATCTCCAGGACAATCGGATTAGTCACCAACGCATTCTCATCAAACCTAAGAACACAATCCAACACTACCTCACGGGACAACAAACTCATGCCAGTAGGGGTAGATACAGAGACAACATCACACAGTGGGGAAGAACTCAACCCACACTCTTACACAAACAGCTCAGAAATAAAAGAGTGTGATGCTCCAGTATCAAACAAAACTCGTGCAGAAAAGTCAAAGATAAATCAAGTACCTGCAATCACTCCCTCTGGCCTATCCTCCACCTGCTCTCTCGTCAAGGCGTTCACCTGAGCCTGCTGCGTTCTCGGAAACTGAGGTCTCGAAGGTCCACCAAACCTAGACGGTTCACGGGGTTGGAAACCTGATCGTTGGGACTGAGCAAAAGGTTGCGATCTCTGAGAAGAACCACCAGCTGAACCTTGCTGCGACTGTCCCAAAGACTGTCCTCCAGCCGGACACACTCGAGAAAAATGTCCAGGCTGCCCACAGTTATGGCAAAGGCCCTGAACTCCACGACACTGAGAAGTCATATGAAGACCTCCACACTGACCACAAGTCACTCCTACTCCGGAGCCACTGCCACCAGAACTCACTGAACAGCCTCAGCATACATTGCAGGCGAACCAGCTAACACCATACGGAACAACTCGGGCCTCTCCTGGTTCGCAACATGGGTAACATACGACAGCAGCGAAGAAAACTGCCTGGCATACTCGGCCACCCTCAAGTTCCCTGATTCAGATTGTCGAACTCCTGCTCACGCTGCTCCCAAGAAATCAAAACTCCAGTCTCTCTCATGACATGAGAAGTACCCTTCCACTAGTGTTGCGCATGCTCTCTCAACTGCAACACTGCTAACTTCAGTCTCCTCTCTTGCGAGTACTCCACTGCGTCAAACAACTCTTCCATGTGCTCAAGCCAGCCTTCAGCCAACAGACCAGCCTCGACACCAGTAAACGTTGGGGGATTCATTCTTTGGAACCTAGCCAACACTAGATCCATCTCTACAATCTGTCGAGTCACATCATCCACCTCTACCTGTCTAGCACGTCGGCGCAAAGGTATCTCCTGCTGCTCAACATCCTCATCACTGCCCGGGGTTCTAGACTCCCCATCTACCTGCCTAGCAATCATAATCCTACCTCTTCTCGGCGGCATCTACCAAAACTCAGAGGTAAGAACAAGCAGATAAATCACAAAGGCAAATGATCAAATCACATAGTCAGTCAAAGTCAAAACTCAAACTCTATGCCTAGACTCAAGTGTGATCAAAAGAAACGAGCTTATCCCAGTTTAAGCTCTGATACCAAAAAAGTCAGGCCACGTGCGCTAATACATCAATTAGTCACAAATATGCGGAAGCATCATAAAAATATGGGCTAAAAATTTTCGAATATAGGCCTGATCCAATATTATTAAAAAACATCATCTTCAAAATAAGAGTTTACTCAAAATTCATACAACACACAATAAAACAATTAGTCAATCCACTACAGATCCCCGAATAAATAAAGGCACAGGACATCCCCTGGCTCAATATAATATCTCAATACAACTGGGACTCAAATCAAAAAGAGGATCGACCAGCTGAAACTCCACTCTGACCAGCCTGATTACCTGAAGAACCTGTAATGGCCAACACAGGCCAAAACAGCCCAAAACAGGGAAAATAAACGAGGTCAAACCTCAGTACGAAGAGCACAATCAAAGCATCTATCATATCAGACAATGCAATATCTCAATCGTTCAATGAATGAACAGGGCTACCAAGAATCATCGGTAGACAAAGCACAACGACTCAGCTGTGCAGATCTCATCAATCATCATCATCTTGTGATCTTCAGGTGCGACGACTCAGCCGACCATCACAAGGCAGTGCGGTATTCAGGCACGACGACTCAGCCGGCCGATCACAACGTGCAAAGGAACTCAGTTCTCAAAGGAATCAAGCTCAATATTTATGTGTGAATGCACAGAAGACTCATGCTTAAAATCATACATATATCTCATGCACAAAACAGATATGTGCACAGAATCATCATACCAATCAACACAGAGCACAGCAGCTAATACACGAAAGAAATATCCCAAAGCTGATAACAAAGCTGCTAAAATCTAGCTCAATTCATACCTCAATTCAGCTTATACCTCAACAGATCTTACAAAAACAAGGACGCAGCAATCAACTCAAGTCTACTGCCCTAGCAGCTTCACGACGAACTCAACAGAAGCCGCTACCTGCTCAAATCTGTCAAGATATCTCAATATCAACTCAAATCTGAAATCATACAGCTTAAATTCTAAAGCCTCGTAGCTCACTCAGCTACCTCAACTCTACCGAGCACCACTCCGCTATCAACGAAGCTTAAAACGGAAAGAAATCACTTACCCAAAGCAGCTAGAGAATAGACGAACTACGGGTCAACAATAGCGAAGATCCACGAACACTTTAACAACTTCGTGCTCCTCAAATCTGGTGAATCCAGTCTCTAAACTGGTACCATCGAACGCTCTAGAGAAGACAAGCTCAGCGCTACCAATCTTGTTCCAAGGGGCGGCGTAAAATGATGGCAATCGACGGAAATAGGGTTCGGATGAACAGTACCAATTGAGGGTTATCGGGGATGAAGATAAGAAATATCGGGTCTCAATTTCTCTAAGCGTTGATCGAAACTTAATTTAAATCCCCAGATCCAAGCTACAGTAGAAGTCAATCGCCTACAAATACAGACCCCACTGCTAAGCAGAAGTCCCTCAAA
>KQ992327.1:49683-95401 GCA_001598015.1 Dorcoceras hygrometricum
GTCGTTACAACGGGATTGCACATATATGGAAATTATATTTTTGCCTCTGACGATATGCGATTTACCATGTAGTGGAGCACGATTGACGGTGTACGATTCTCAAAAATTCAAAAGGGATTTTATTTCCTTAACAGAATTAATCGACCGTTGAGCAAATAGTATAAATAGCAGAAGATTTGAATTGATGAACACCTCTCGCTATTGCTATTGCTGTTACTCTGTCAAATTTACGAGCGCTTTGCATTTTGAAGCCATCATTCTCAGAAGCCCAAACACTCGAAGAAAACAACCACTGATCTTCATAGATAAACCTTCGAGTCATTCTCTGGTTAATTTTTGAATCAAGTTTCATTTCTTAGAAACCATAGAATATACAGTCTCAATAGCATTGTATCTCATTGTTATATCCATTTGAGTCTGTAACAAACGTGCTATCTTAAAAGCCGTTTGAGAAAATATTGTGTTGTAAACCAGCAGCTGTGACTGCGTTTTTTGTGGTGTTGCTAGGAGTTCACCTTGAGCGAGGCTCGGTGATCGGGTGTGTGCAGAAGGCCTGTACAAATCAAATCTTCTAGTGAAACCTTCCTGAAAAGGAAGAAGGGGAGACGTAGGATATTTATATCCGAACTTCCAGAAACAAACTCTGAACTCTCACTTTTACTTTACGCATTTATTTATTGCATTAATCTGTTCACAAATCAATCGTCTTCTTTCCGCACAATTTTTGTTAGCCGAGAAATTTGTCTAAAACTGAGATACCTTGAGTCTGGTAACTCGGACTTAAGTTGAGCAGTGCGTGTAAAACTTTTAAAAGGTTTCGAAAAATTTAAAATATCCAAGAGTTCATTCAATCCCCCCCCTTCTGAACTCTTGCAGTTGTTTCGAACCTATTAATACTATTTTCGGGACTATCAGGTTGTCAAGGGCAATCTGCTTCATGCGGAGGGCAGCAGCAGCACGAGTACGGAGAGCAGAGGGGGCCATTTCCTAAAATCGAAGATATTTCCAAAAATAGAAAGTTGTGAGGTTATTCCATAAACTGAAATTACTAACCATAGGGATTACATAACAGTTGACGGAACTGAAATCGGAGTCCTGTACAAAAAGTTATTGAATTTTCAAATCTTTCCAAAAACGACAAAAACGCGTTTTCGGAGGCCTAAACAAAGGAATTCGGCCAAAAAACGCCTTAGGTCACTTTATAGTGAATATTTCTCGTTGGGCTGTTTCGGAGGGGATAGCACTGGTCTCATGCCAAAATCTGAAAATTCGTCCAGGACCTTGCAAAATTTCAGATTTGGTTTCCCAGTCGGATTATGAACCTGGTGAGCTCTGATACCACTAAAATGTCACGCCCCGAGATCGAGACTCATGACATCGGCAATATTAAACAATTATAAAATTGTAAAACATTAAGCCTCATAGTATAGCTCAAAACCAGTCTATTACATAACCAAAATATAATTCTTTTTACATATGAAAATCAAAATCTGAATAACAGAGTGCGGAAGTGAAATTACATTAACAAAAAGAAAAAGCAGAATCTTCACCAACCCAGAACAGCTCTTGTTCCTCTTCTTCAACCTGTTCTTCGTTCTTATCTGGGTGGAGAAGTAAGGGGTGCGTGTTTGGGGAAACACTCAGCAAGTGGGGGATACCATTCGAGCATACAAAATATACATATACATATACTGAATAACAGATCTCAGAACAGAGCATAGCATAACAGGTAGCAGAGCGTATCACAGAACAGGTAGCACTTACATAACCAAAATATAATTCTTTTTACATATGAAAAATCAAAATCTGAATAACAGAGTGCGGAAGTGAAATTACATTAACAAAAAGAAAAAGCAGAATCTTCACCAACCCCAGAACAGCTCTTGTTCCTCTTCTTCAACCTGTTCTTCGTTCTTATCTGGGTGGAGAAGTAAGGGGTGCGTGTTTGGGGAAACACTCAGCAAGTGGGGGATACCATTCGAGCACACAAAATATACATATACATATACTGAATAAGAGATCTCAGAACAGAGCATAGCATAACAGGTAGCAGAGCGTATCACAGAACAGGTAGCACTGATGATTACTTCGTTTCTATGGTTTACTGATCAGTCCCTAATTTTTACTCCTCTAAGGGGTCGAGGCACGTAACTCAGAGTGCGAATATTCCGTAGACCCATATTACGACAGAAATATAAGTGCTAAAACAGAGCATAATTCATATCATGAACTTGACACGAAATAGAATTTGATACGGAACAATTGCTCGAACAATAATTCAAAGCAGAGCGTAGTATGAATAATATAATATTTGAAATGAATAATATAACAAAAGCCCACTTACAGTTTGCTGAAGTCTGATTGGTTCAAGGAACGAAATCTGGTATAACTTGTGCAGGATTTCAACTACGAAATTTGATACCGCTTGAGCAGAGTTGCAGCGTGGAAACTTACTGATATTGTACTGAAATTTTTGGAGTGAGTGAGGGAAAATGCTGCCATCAGCTGGGTATTTATATGTGCAGAAATGGGAGTCAAAAGGGCAGCCATTAAAGCATTAATTTCCTGATTTTATGGCCATTAAAATTGCTGTTACGAGAGCATTAGTGTAGGCATTGATTTGGTTCTCTTAATTGGCCATTAATCCCTCTAATTTGGCAGTTACAATTGCGAAATTTGCTCTGTATGCGTGAAGAAGCTTACTGAAATTCGCGGCCAAAATCTGAGTTTTCGTCGCCAAAATCTGAATTTTTCGTTGGTCAAAGCTGAGTTGACAAGTCATAACTGAGTTGACTGTTGACTGTACAGAATCTGTGTTGAATGCTGACTGATGGCGCTGACTGTACATATCTCAGCTGACTGCTGACTGTACAGATCTTAGCTGACTGCTGATTGTCCAGGATCAGAGTTGACCGAGCAGGATCCGAGTTGACCGATCAGAAGCTGAGTTGACCGACCAGAAGTTGAGTTGACCGGCCAGAAGCTGAGTTGACCGACCAAAAGCTGATTTTTTTTGGCTCTATTTCCGGAAGCTGAATTTTCGGGTTTTCACATGCATGATATGCTAAGAGATGTAAAGCTAAATAAAGTATACCATAAAGATTTACCGTTTTAGATTTTAAAGTTAGATTCTTTCAAGGCTGATCACATTTAGGATTTATTATGAGAGTTGTGGAACTACTAGCACATACAATGAGATTATCAGGTTTTTTGGTGATATAGTAGATTTTGATCGAGAGAAAAAGAATCAGGGAGGGACATCAAGCGAACAATTAAATATTATATTTGAGATATAATAGTACGAAACTGTCGATGAGAATAATTTCATTGAAACCTTGGTATTTCGAGCCAATTCCAAACTGATTTGATCTGATTTCTGATCTAGACCAGGGTGGTTCAAAATCAATAAGATCAACCAACAAATTCAAATGACGGTTCCGATTTAATCGACGCCATTGAACATCCCTACCAATCTTTGGCCTATGGCACATATGCCATGACAACCTCCTTGGATAATTTCCATGTGCCTACATGTTTAGTTCTTTGACAACTTAGGACAACAATTAGGTCTTCGTATTTAAAATCCCATCCATTATTCTACTAGCCGGACATCTAGGAAGCTAATATATATTTGATATTACAAATTCATGTATGTATAAAGTAGATAAAATATCAATTCTTAAACGTAATATTACACGTCAGCAATGAGTTAGCTAGTCCCGGACGTTTCCGTACACACGTGAATCTTGTCAGCAAATTATTGACAAGCGAAACCCCTTGAAGTACCCCACCCGCCTTTTTCATGGCGAATCACCCATTTTGCCCTCTCAATGCCTCGTCCACCACCTCCCCCTCCACCTCCTCCACTGCGGCCTAAGCCGCTGTTTGCTCCACCGCTCTCCTCAGGCTCAACCTCCCCAACCACCACCTCTAGTTCTCCCCCCTCCTCATCATCTGCTTCTGCTTCTTCCTCCTCTACTGCAGCTCACAATTCGGATTACCTCTGGATCTCGCTTCTAATTGGTCTCTCTAAGGCAGCTGCTCAGGCGAAGGCGCCGCCGCGTGTTTCTCCATGTGACGCGGAGGAGCTTCACGAGGCTCCGACTTGCCTGCCGGCCGATGTTAAGCTTAACTACCGTCCGGTTATTGGAATACTCAGCCACCCCGGGGACGGCGCCTCTGATCGTCTAAACAAAGCCGCTAATGCCTCTTATATTGCTGCCTCTTACGTGAAGCTCGTTGAATGCGCCGGTGCTCGGGTCATTCCACTTATTTATAACGAACCCAAGGATATTCTTTACAAAGTAATTTAACTTTTCTCTCACTGTCCTTACTTTCTGAATCAATAGTTACTGGATGTTATTGTTTCTTTGATTGGTCGATGCTTGTTATTTCGTTATCCGTCTAAATATTTTGAACTATTTGCTAACTGCTGTATTATCGGATTATTTATGCACAGTTCTTTGTATAATCCGTTTCGAGATTAGAAATCGTTAAAAAAGAACCGACTTTCTCCGGGTCACCAACTATGCATGTTTTGCTTAGGAAATCAATATCTAAAGCTATGATTGGGTATATATATTTTGTAGTGTAGACTTCGTCTGATTGACGTTGTAGATTTTTTTTAACTTTTGCTGTCCAGTTATTCTTTCCACCATCCATATATCGGTGATTCTCAGCCTTATCTAATAGTCACACCATTGGTTAACGTGTTGATTCTATGGAAATGAGGATATCCGTAATCCTCAAAGGCGCTCAAATGAAATATATATATATATATAAGTGATGACTCATTTGATATTGATGAAGTTATACGTCACATTCATAATACAATTTAAACCAATGCTGTATATGAATTTGTTATCTACCTCTACGTTTCCCTTTCGTTATGCATTCACATAGTAGTTATCCTCATGTCCATGTCTTGATGTGTTTTTTTATTTTGTAATTGAAATTGCAGAAAGTCAATTTGGTTAATGGAGTGCTTTTTACTGGAGGATGGGCAAAAAATGGTCTTTACTTTGAGGTTGTGGAATTGATTTTTAAGGTACATGATATAATGACCATCTCAAGCATCAATTATGAATTGACACCAAGATATGATCTGCAACCTTTCTACGTTGTGGCAGTAAAATATGAATGGGGTCTTTTCTTTAATTCTTCGGAGCATAAAATGATGCTTGTCCAGATCCCTGCATTTATTGGAATCTGAGTCAACATCATTTACTATCTATCTCTCTGTCTGGTTCTTCTATACCATTTTTCATTCTTTTTGCACATGAAGGAGAATGATTATGTTACGGGTTCCACAGATACACATACAGAGTTAGATAGTTATGAAAGTAGGCCCAGGCCCATGATAACTAAGGTGTATGCTAGAAGGCCCAGGGCCCAACAGGAGGCTGTAAAGAAGGGAGAGGGAGTGAAGGAGTCAGTTTGTCAGTTAGCACCTAGCATAGGCTAGTGGTCACAGGGATCATTCCCTGGGTTTAGGATACACACTGTAATCACGTTTATGTGAAGGAAATAGTACTGATTGTTAATTTGAATTCATAGAATCTTTACCTCTCAAACTCTGTCTTGTTATTAAACGTAACAACTGGTCCGACCTGCCGGATTCGAAGGCCGCGAAGGATGACAGCAACGCGTTCGGAATCCAAGTTAGAGATTCTCGAGAAAGCAGTGAGCGCAGTGCAAGACAATATGAGTGAAATTCAGGAACACATTGGTAGCTTAACCAGAGCTCTAGCTGGGATGGCGGAGTCACAAGCGAGAACGGAGGAGGCGCAAGTGAGGATGGAGCAGTGGGTTAATACCAGGAAGGCAGAGGGAGAAGGATACACGCCAGGTGGGAGATACCCGAGGGGAGATGGCGACAACAACATGTTCCCAATAGAGGAGGAGGAGACCCGGGGATCCAATAAGGAGCCTAAAATGAGCGTGGACGCAGAGCTGCGACATGCACTCAAGAGAGTCGAGATCCCTGGCTTTGATGGAGTGGACCCGAGGGGATGGCTGGGAAAAGCAGAGCAGTATTTTGAGTTGCATGACACCCCGATGAACAATCGTCTCAGGCTGGCACATATTCACATGGACGGTCCGACGTACCACTGGTTCCATTGGCTCCGCCTAAAATACCGGACATCAGCTGGGGAAGGTTCGATGAGGAGCTAATTAAGAGGTATGGGAGAAGAAGGCAGTCAAATCCGTTTTTATTGTTATCATCTTTGAAGCAAGGCGGGCAACCATTGGATACATACATAGAGCAGTTTGAGTGTTACTTGCATAGGTTGGCGATTTGCCGTAGGATCAATGCCTCGGTTACTTTTTGAGCGGGCTCCGGGAAGACATAGGCAAAAGGATTGGGATCCATGAACCCCGCACCATTATGAGAGCTATGGATCTTGCATGGACAATAGATGAAGAAATGTTCGGCTACTCAGGGCACTACCACACAAGATTCTCGGTGGGGGACCAAGGGGGAAATAACCGGGCCAGGCCCAACATGGGGCTGGCAACTAGGGTGGAGACGATGGGCTACGACACGGGGAGGCCCAGCCCAATTACGAATAGGACCATCAAGTAGGAGAAACAAGGAAGTGGCCTAGATTACAGGAGGCCATATACTCCCCCATCGGAGAACATGAGATCAAACAGTGGGGGTAACCTTCCAGGAGGATCTAGCAGACGAGGGGAGAAGAAACATGATGGCAGATTTCTGTCACAGCAAGAGTACTTGAAACGAAAGGAGAAGGGGCTATGTTTCAAATATGGAGAAGCGTACTCCCCGCTATACAAATGTGCATACAAGCTCATTCAGGTTGCATTACTCGATGAAGCAGAGGAAGCGATAGGGGAGGAGGATGAGGTTGAAGAGGACATCAAGGAATACGGAACACTGGAACTACCGCTATTCTCTATTGGAGGAGTGAGCCAACCGCAGACATTGAAGTTGAGAGGACGAATTGACGGAGCAGAAGTGGTAATAATGGTGGATAGCGGGGCCAGTCATAATTTTGTATCACAGCCCTTGGTTGAGAAGCTCGGGATTGAAGTTGATGAATCAGTACGTTTTGGCGTATGTCTTGGAGACGGGGACAAGGTACTCTGTAGAGGGCTTTGCCGTAACCTGCAGATGGATTTGGGCGCCTGTTAGCTGGCCATCACAGGTCACATGTTTGAGCTGGGAGGGGTGGACGTCATTGGTGGTCGATTGGTTGAGAACATTAGGGGACGTGATGTTGGATTGGGGAAAGATGAGGATGAGATTCAGAGAGGGGAAGCACGAGATTGAACTCAAGGGGGACCCGACCCTGCAGAGGAGTATGGTGTCCCTCAAATCTATCCACAAGATCACCGAGGTAGAGTACTCTACTACTCTTTCTACGGTTAACAGGGACAACACGAGGGAAGGGGGGACATGCATTCCAGAATTATGGGAGCTTTTGGAGCAGTATGAAGCGGTGTTTCGTAAGCCACACGGTTTACCACTTGAAAGGAATCAGGATCATGCGATAATGATCAAAGAATGGTACAGCCCGGTGCAGGTACGGCCTTATCGGTACGTTCACCATCAAAAAAATGAAATTGAGAAGTTGGTCGCGGAAATGCTAGCGGCTGGGATCATCCAGCCAAGTAATAGTCCCTATTCGAGTCCGATGATACTAGTCAAGAAAAAAGACGGGAGCTGGAGTTTTTGTGTGGACTATCGTGCCTTGACGAAGCCACGATCTCTGATATATACCCAATTCCGTAGTTGAAGAATTGTTAGACGAGCTGTATGGATCCATCTATTTCTCTAAGCTGGATTTGCGATCGGGTTACCATCAGATCAGAGTGAGATCAGAATATGTTGCTAAAACAGCGTTCAGAACACATCTGGGGCACTATGAGTTCTTGGTTATGCCGTTCGGACTCAAGAACGTGCCGTCAACATTCCAAGCTACCATGAACGAGATTCTGAGGCCTTATTTGAGGAAGTTTGTCCTTGTGTTCTTTGATGACATTCTGGTTTACAATAGGAGCTTGGGTGAACACTTAAAGCACCTAGATTGCGTGCTAGAGATCCTCCGGGCTAATCAGCTATTGCTGAATGAGAAGAAGTGTTGTTTCGGGTTGCAGGAGATTGAGTATTTAGGCCATGTGATATCGGCCGAAGGTGTAGCAGTTAATAAAAGGAAGATAGAGAGTGTGGAATCCTGGCCAACTCCATCAAATGTCAAGGGCCTCCGGGGGTTTTTGGGGCTGTCCGGATGCTATAGAAAGTTTATTAAGGATGGAGGACAAATACTCATCGGACGGAAATTTGTGGTATTGACAGATCACAAAACCCTGAAAAATCTATTGCAACAGCGGATCACGACCCCAGACTAGCAGCAGTGGCTTTCAAAATTGATGGGATTTGAGTTTCAGATCAAATACAAAGCTGGAGTTTTAAATGGAGCGGCCGATGCCTTATCCCGACATCTAGAAACGGAGGTCAATAGCATCTCGGTGCCACAATCGATGGAGATAGATGAGATCAAAACTGCAGTAAGGAGGGACCCTAAACTGAGCGAAATTATCGCAAAGTTACAGAAGGGGGACTTAGTGAGCTCCCCTTATGCGATGGATCATGGGACATTCTGCACAAAGGGAAATTGGTGCTGCCCGCTGAGTCAAAATGGACCACCCAAATCATGGAGGAATGTCACGGTTCAGCCGAAAGGGGACACGCGGGGGCCTTTAGGACCTTACGACGCATAGCTAACAACAACTTCTGGAAAGGGATGAAGAAGGCAGTGTACAGGTTTGTAGCGGAATGCTCAGTTTGTCAAAGGAACAAGTATCAAGCCACCAAACCCGCGGAAATACTACAGCCGCTCCATATCCCAGATCAAATATGGGAAGACATATCAATGGACTTCATCACGGGATTAACTAAATCAAGAGGATTCGACGTTATATTTGTAGTGGTGGATCGTTTGTCCAAGTATTGCCACTTCAATATGTTAAAACATCCCTACACAGCTCAGATAGTGGCGGAGAAGTTTGTCAAGGAAGGAGTGCGTCTGCATGGGGTACCTTGCTCCATTGTGAATGACCGAGACTCAATCTTCATGAGTGTCTTTTGGAAAGAAATTTTTCGACTGCAAGGCACAAAACTAGTGATGAGTTCCGCCTACCACCCTGTATCTGATGGTCAAACTGAGGTCTTGAATCGATGTGTGGAAACTTACTTAAGATGCTTCACATCTGAACGGCCCAGAAATTGGAGTAATTGGGTGCACTGGGCAGAATCCTGGTACAACACTTCATACCAGACTGCGGCGGGTATGTTACCTTTTGAGGTGGTCTATGGCCGAAAACCCCCACGATCATGAGATTTTTGCCAGGTGAATCAAAGGTGGTGGTCGTGGGGAGAGAATTGAGCGACAGGGATGAAATCCTTCGGTAGCTGAAGTATAACCTTGGGAGGGCTCAACAGAGGATGGTTAAGTTTGCTAATGTTCATCGCAAGGATATCTCGTTTTAGATAGGCGACATGGTGTTCTTGAAGCTAAGGCCGCACCGACAACAGTCCGTTTGTTCCAGAGTCTACCAGAAGCTGGCTCCGAGGTATTACGGCCAATTTCCGGTGGTCCAGCGGATTGGTAGTGTTGCTTATAAACTGCAATTTACCAGATGGGTCACGCATTCACCCCGTGTTCCATGCTTTCACCCCGTGTTCCACGCTTCACAGCTTAAGCAGGCAAGGGGGACGGTGACTCAAACTTTGGATTTACCTAAAGGGTTGGAGCATGATCTGTCATCCAATTATGAGCCAGTTAAGGTGCTAGCCCTCAGACACAAGCAACGAGCTGGGACATCAGTTCCACAAATGTTAGTGCAATGGAAGGACAGACCCTTGGAGGAAGCGACATGGGAAGATGCAGAAGATTTCTATTCACAGTTCCCACATACCAGCCTTGAGGACAAGGCTGAGGTTGAGAGGGAGGGTATTGTTACGTGTTCCACATATACACATATAGAGTTAGATAGTTATGAAAACAGGCCCAGGCACATGATAACTAAGGTGTATATGCTAGAAGGCCCAGGGCCCAACAGGAGGCTTTTAAGAAAGGAGCGGGAGTGAAGGAGTCAGTTAGTCAGTTAGCACATAGCATAGGCTAGTGGTCACAGGGATCATTCCCTGGGTTTAGGATACACACTGTAATCACGTTTATGTGAAGGAAATAGTATTGATTGTTACTTTGAATTCATAGAATCGTTACTTCTCAAATTCTGTCTTGTTATTAAACGTAACAGATTATGGAGAGATTTTCAATTTGCTATGGTTTATCTAGGGGTGCTCATGGTTCAGATAACCACCCAAATCGAACCGAAACAGAAAATTGCGAACCGAAAACCGAACCATTTATTCGGATTGTTTTTTGGCTTGGAGTTATTCTGATTTCGGGTATTCTTTTTGGTTTGATTTTTAGCTCGATTAACCAGAACGAAATAAGATTTTTAAAATATTTTAAAAAAATCATTTTTTTCAGTTGCTAAACAAATATTTATCATTTCTTTTTATTAATAATAAGTTTCATAAATAAAAAAAAATGGCATTTGGTAAAATGGAAAATTTTGATTTTAACTGCACAAACAGTTTTGTTTGATTCGGATTTGGTTAACCGAAAATTTGGTTTGGTTCGGACCGACAAACACCCCGATTATCATCCTGGAACAACCCCCTTGTCTATTCTTATCTTCCTACTTTAGTTAATCTACTTAATAAAATTCAGTCTTGACTTTTTTAACCAAAAAAACGGTTCGGTTCAGTCTGATGAACTCTAGTATCATCCTGGAACAGCCCCTGTATTTGTTCTTATATTCCTACCTTAGTGAATTTCTTAAAGTAGAATTCTAACTGATTTTTAGCCATGATCACATTCGAGCTTAATCCAGCAATGATTCAAGCATATCTGCGCAGGTGGAGCATCACCATGATCTCATCTTATTCCCTGTCAGCTGCATTCTCTCCACTTAATTATCAATCAGCAAATTCCCCTGCTCTCCCACAGGACTTCAATTGTATCAGATGCCTGATCATTGTATTTATAGACATGCTTGCTTGTTTTCTGGATGCATGCTATATAGCATATGCTTACATAGGCACAGACATATAAAGCTTTAGGCATGATATACAGATATAATTAGCTAGTTCGCTACTATGTAGTTCTGCATCATAAAAGAGATGCTGAGAAAATAATCATAATGATGACCTTTTGACTACACTTTTGGCAGATAGTTCTAAGGAAGAATGATGCTGGAGATTATTTCCCTTTGCTTGCCATCTGCTTGGGTTTTGAACTACTATCGATAATTATCAGCAAGGTAAGTTGTTTAGGTCCATGCACATGAATGTACATGTCGTTATAGTGACCTTCTCTCATCATTGTAAACATTCCTCACCCCTTGTGGAAGAGGAGCATAAAAATACAGTGTTTATTGGGCAGGGAAATCACTGATCTGAATATAAATAAGTCCTTTTGGGGGAAGATCAAGATAGATTTTCTCATGAATGTGGCACTTTTTATTTCTCTCTCCCCCTCCCTCTCCCTATCATATATTAATGAGACAGTATATTGTGAAAGCGTGTTTTACATTTCTGCTTAAATTCAAGTTTCCTGTATTTTATTTTTAGCTTTGGCTACATCTTTGCCACATCTTATCTTTAAGTTGATTCTTGTAAACTCTTTTGGTGTTGATAATCTCATTAACTATGGTGTGATTTTCTAGTTTAGTACTGGTTCATCCAGTTTCTAGTTGATTTAATTGGGAATTTTTTATGATCTCATAAATTATGTGATATTCTAGTTTATCTAGCTACTAGTTGATTTAACTAAATTCTTTAGTGTTGATCCATGGCCTTCCAATTTTTATTATTGATAACAGGATAATAGAGTCCTTGAAGAATTTAACGCTGGAAGTCATGCTTCAACATTGCAGTTTGTGAAAAATATAGATATAAAGGAAACTGTGTTTCAAAGGTATAATTATTTCTGACATTTCAGTTCCCAAGAAACATAAAAATTGACCAAAAAGGTATTTAATATCCACTTTTAGTATGAGTAAAAGTTTATCGCCAATGTAGTGATATTTTGGTTGCCTCGGATGAAAGCATATTATTAAAGCAGACTTAAAGTTGCTCTTAAGATTTATTAAAAAATTTTTGTGGTATGATAGATCTGCCAAACACTACAGATCCTAAAACTGTGAATTTCTGATCTTAAAGCCATTGAGCATTTTGTTTCCTTGTAATCTGAACCCTGAATTTCATTAATTCTTATGCAAGAAGTGTACTATTTTACTTACAGTTGGCAATGGCAGATATGAGATGCTATCACATCAGTTGTTTGATGCTCAGAGGAAAAATAATGACGTCGCAAGCTAAAACAATTTTAATGGTTAAATATAAGTACATGTCTCATTAAATTATAGAAAGCCACTGGTGTTAAGGTAAGGTTGTCTGGGCTTTGGAATGGATTGCTAAGGTCCCATATAATTGTTGAAACCAGAGTCAATAATTCGCTTATTTGATGGTCAAAATTTGTTAAGTTTGAAGGTCCTGATGCTTTGGCTTGCTTAGATATTCCTAACGCGTAAGAGAACTTTCTCTTTGAAATACGTGAACTTTTTTTCTTGTTCGCTGCTGCGCTCATGACAATAGCCAACTGTTTAGTCCACTGAATTCTGATTGTTTTCCTCATCTTGAAGATGCACAACTTATTAATGACTGTCACTACTTGATTTTAACCTCATAGTGTTATTCTTACAATATCTGTTCAGTTTCCACCTCAAGTGTCCGTATCGGATATGATAACTTGATGTTCGAGTATTCAACTTTTTAAAATTTTAAATGTCAGAAGAAAAATCAATGTAGAGTGAGTTCCGCTACTTCCTACTTGATTGTCTGTTTCTCCTTGCCATTGAATTCCATGTCCTCATAGTGTATGATAGATTCCAGTCTGTCCACCTCTTTTCTATGTTGCTTCTCAATTTCTTCTTTCCTCTGTTTTATGTAGATTTACTTTCCATATTACACTTATTTGTAACTTCATATGTGAGTTGAGTAGAATAATTGCTGGATGAATTTATCGTTTAGCACGTGCATCCATTGGATATTTAGATTGTTTTATTTATCTTACACAGTTTGCATCTATGCATGAAAGATGGGAAATATGTGATGCAAATTGATTTTACTACATCACTCTTATGCGTCGTTTTTACCACTATAAGAATGGGTTTGGTGACTTACAAACTTATTTACTATTTTGTAGGTTTCCGCCACTGTTACTGAAAAAGCTAAGTACAGAATGCCTTATAATGCAGCATCATCATGTAAGCAGTCTATCATGGCCATGAGTGACTTAAACTTTATCCACCAGTAATAGGTTTATCTTCTCTAGATGACTGATAACACAGTAATGCATTGAAAATCAATCCCCAGTGGTAGTTACCTAAAATTTAACCTCATGAACCTTCCCAGGATAGAATATAATCTATGAAGTAATGGGTGTTGGTGGCTATGTTTGGTGACTGGAATTGTCGATACTGGTGATTATCAGGTTTTATAAAAACGAAATATAGGATAGCTGTCATTACCTGTATTAGTCTGAGCCACAATTTGTATGCATAGAATTTTGGACTGACAAATGGAACGGAGTTTTACTTTTTAAATTTATTACTAGTGACCAATTTTTGGTTTCATAGATGTAACCAAATTGACTTTAAATGGCCAATTTATATCGTTGTAGAATTGGTTGGCTAAATTATATTGCTCTTTTCTGATTCTAATATTCCTTATGCTACAGTATGGAATATCACCCGAAAGGTTTCAAAACAATAAAAGGTTGTGCAATTTTTTCGAGATCTTGACAACTAGTGCGGATAAGGATAATAAGGTATTTAGGAATTTTCTCTGTTGTTTCTTTTATTTTAGATTATATTTCCTTCGCAGTTCTAACATTTGGAAGGGTCTTAGTCTTACCTGTTATTTTGCCGAATGGTTGATTTATATCAGGTCTGTGTCTCAACAGTTAAGGCACGCAGATACCCAATTACCGCTTTCCAATGGCACCCGGAGGTACTATCAACCATTTTCTGTTAATTAAAATTTTTCACTTTTGCGAAGAAGGTGCATCATCTTGCGTATTTCCTGTGAAGTAAAAATTCACTTTTATGCAAATGGTGTATAATTGTCCTCCCGACCTGCATTTTGGTTATTTGCAAAGTTCTATTTAGTTGCAATTCATAGAACTACTCACTTCAATCTGGCTTTATGATGGACATCTGTTAGATTATATTGCCCGATTCCAGTAATAAACACAAAAGGAGTGAAGTCAATAGTCGAGAATTGTGCTGAATTCTATTGCTATATTCATTGGAATAGGACAAAGAAGAAAGAAATAAATCCTAGAGCAAGTCTCTGTCACTACCTAGCCTGTGCTAGTCCATAGAAAGAAAAATATTCTCTAACCATTTCCTCACTCCCTCTCCACTACATATTCCCTTGGTACCCCAGACATTAGTTCCCTGTAGTTGGGATTTGTGCCTTCTTATATAGACATTTTTTACAATGGGCTTTGGCCTATCAATAGGGTCCATACAATACCCTCCCTCTCAACATTAGCCTTGTCCTCAAGGCTAGAGTGTGGACATTGAGAAAAAAAAATCTATTGCATCTTTCCACATTGCTTCTCCCATTGGTTTGTTTTCCACTGCACCAACACTTGAGGTCTCAGTTCCCCTGCTTGCTTCTTGTGCCACCTGGATAGTATCTCGAGTGGTTCATAATTAAAAATCAGGGCATTCTCTAAGCCCATTGGTACATCAGCCCTTGTTTTACCTCCCCTACTGCCTACTTAAGTTGGAATGCATGGAAAACAGGGAGTATGCGTGATCCTTCAGGTGATTGTAGTTTGTATGCAACACTACCCACCTTTTTCACAACCTGATATGGGCCGTAGTACCTGGAGCAAGTTTTTGATAGACTCGAGGACGCACCGATTGCTGCTGATGGGGTCTTATCTTGAAGAACACCATGTCGCCTATCTGAAATGACACATCCCTTCGATGAACATTGGCGTGTTTTGACCATCTTTTTACTGCACCCGATGGAGATTATACTTAAGCTGCCTTAACATCTTATCTCGGTCACTAAGTTCTTGTCCTACATCTGCAAGCTTCGTCTCTCCCGACAGAAATCTCATAATCGATGGGGCTTTGCGTCCATAGTGAGTCATGCGCACCGATGTTTGGTACGAGGTGTTGTTCCAAAATTCAGTCCAGTGAACCCATTTACTCCAGTTCCTTGGTTGTTCCTATGTGAAACATCTCAGATAGGTTTCCAAACATCGATTCAAGACTTCTGTTGACCATCGGACTCTGGGTGGTAGGCCGAGCTCATTGCCAATTTGGCCCCTGCCATCTGAATATTTTAGCCCAGAAAGCACTTGTGAAAACAGAGTCACGATCACTTCCAATTGATTTTGGAGCCCCATGAAGCCGCACCACTTCTTTGGCAAACTTGTCGGCTACATTTTGGGCAGTAAATAGGTGTTTAAGTAAGAGGAAGTGTCCATACTTCGCCAAACTATCAACCACAACTAATATGACTTCGTACCATTTTGATTTCGGCAACCCCGTGATGAAATCCATGGAATATCTTCCCAAACCTCCATTGGACTTGGGAGAGGCTGTAATAATCCCGCAGATTTAATTGATTGATATTTCTGCATTTGACACACCATGCACTCGGATACAAACTCATACACTGCTTTCTTCTTTCCCACCCAATAGAAGCTGTTTGCTATGCATTTCTGGGTTTGAAGGGCACCCGAATGTCCTCCTACAGCTGAGTTGTGGCACTCCTCCATAATCTTGACATCCCATTTAGACCCTTAGGTAGCACCATCTTGCCATTGCTCAACAAGTTCCCATAATTCAGTGAGTATGGGGAATCTGTCAGCTCTCCTTTGCTCAATCACATGATTATCTCCTTCAGTTTTGGATCCTCAGCTACTGCCCTTTTTATCTCGTCTAGTTCGATCCACTTAGATACTGATATACTATTAGACTTAGCTTCATGTCTTCGAGATAACACATCTGAACACATCTGCTGCCCCATTCAATGCTCCAGCCTTGTGTTTAATATCGATTTCGAACCCCATCAGTTTTGAAAGCCATTTGCTGCTGATCAGGGGTTGTGGTTCGCTGCTGTAACAAATTCTTGAGGGATTTGTGGTCTGTCAACACCGCAAACCTTCGCCTGAGAAAGTTGGGCCTCCAATGTTGGATGGCCATTACCAAAGGCATCAACTCCTTTTCGTAAGTCGAGTTAGTCAATTCTCGTTCAGCTAGGGTCCTACTAAAAAATGCAATGGACCTGCCCCCTTGAGCCAACACCGCAACCAAATACCCCGCCCCGATACATCACACTCCACTTCGAAATCTTTATCAAATCAGGGAGTTTTAAAACAGGTGCTGTAGTTAGCTTTCTTTTCAGTTCCTCAAAAGCCTTGTCTGCTTCAACATTCCACCCAAAGTTATTCCTTTTTAATAGCTTTGTAAGAGGTTTGGCTATTGCCAGACCCGAATAAATTTTCGATAGTATCCCGTCAACCCTCTCTAAGCCCCTTGATGCTGGTTGGCTTGGGACACGATTCTACACTCTCCACCTTCCTCTTATCTACTGCCACGTCTTCCCCCGAAATCACATGCCCCAAATACTCTATCTCCTTCAGTCCAAAGCAGCATTTTTCCACTTAACAGCTGATTCAATCTTAGCTTTTCCAACACAGCATGAATATGACTCACATGCTCCCCCCAACTCTTGCTGTATATCAAGATGTTATCAAAGAAAACGAGCACAAATTTCCTTAAATATGGCCTCGAAATCTCATTCATGGTTGCTTGAAACGTCGACGTGACATTCTTGAGCCCAAACTGCATTACAATAAATTCGTTATGCCCTAGATGCTACCGAAATGTTGTTTTTGCAACATCTTCCAGCCAAACTCTGATTTGGTGTTACGCCGATCTCAAGTCCAATTTGGAGAAGTACAGGGATCCATAAAATTCATCCAGAAGCTCCTCTACTACAGGTATATGATATTTATCACAGACCGTAGCTTCATCCAAAGCGCGATAGTCGACACAAAATCTCCAACTTCCGTCCTTTTTGAGGATTACTGGGCTAGAAAAAGGGTTGTTGCTGGATTTTATTATCCCAGCAGTCAACATCTCAGCAACCAACTTATCTATCTCATCTTTCTGTTGGTGGGCATAGCAAGACGTACCTGAATGGGGACACACGTTTCTCTAATTTTGATCGTATGATCTTGATTTCTTTCAGGGGACGACTTCTGGGATTTGACAAACACTTCATTATACTGTTCTATCAATCCCTGCACTTCTGGAGGATATGCTTTGTACGGGTCCACTGTTAGCTCCCCAATTGAAATCCCCTTCATCGAAAATAGTCGCTGAAAACTTCACTTCAGTTGTTGCGGATAGACCTTAGAGAAACCATGGTTCTCTGCAAGGAAGGGTCTCCCAGGCTATTTCTTGATCCCCTAATTTAAACTTCATCCACATCTCACTCTAGTCTAACATCACTTCCCCAAGAGTTCTCAACCAATCTACATCTTTAATGATATCCACCCCATCGAGCTCAAACAAATATCCGACGATATTCAAGTCATGACATACCCCCTTGCATGCTACTTTTCCCTCCCGTTGGCGAGACAAACTCCAAATCTTACAGATTCATCGATCTTGACTCCTAGCTTCTCCATTAGGGGCCGAGATACGAAGTTGTGACTGGCGTCACTGTCTGTTATGCTCAAATTAACCAAATGATTATAGACACGAAAATGGAAGGATAAGAAAAGAGTTATATTCCTGAAAATTGTAGTTACACAATATGGCAAAAAACATAACAACCCTGAGAAGGTCCCAGTCACCCCCTAGCGTAGTGTTAAGAGTCTAACAGAAAATATTCTTCACACCCCCTCTCTCATTCCCTGTTACTATTTATCATTCTCGTTTTCTCCTATCTGTTGGGCCTTGGGCCTCCTTCTATACACCTGTGTAATGTTTGGTTTGGGCCTATCTGTACAATTACCTATAAGATTTCTAACAATACCCTCCCCCTCAATGTCAGCCTTGTCCTCAAGGCTGATGTCCGGAAACTGAGAGAAGAACTCGGTAGTATTTTCCCAGGTTGCCTCCTCCACTGGCTTATTCTTCCACTGCACCAAGACCTGGGGTACCATTTCTCTCGTCTGCTTCTTGTGTCTGTGAGCTAAAACTTTGAGCGGCTCATAGTTGAAAGTGAGATCATCCTCCAAACCCATTGGCAGCTCCAAGCCCTGTTTAGCCTCCCCTACTGCTTTTTTAAGCTGTGAAGCATGGAATACCGGATGAATGCGTGAACCCCTGGGTAGTTGAAGCTGATAAGCGTCACTGCCTATCCTTTTAACCACAGGATATGGGCCATAGTATTTTGGAGCGAGTTTCTGGTAGATTCGCGGGCATACCGTTGTTGTCGGTGCGATCTTAATTTGAGAAACACCATGTCACCTTCCTGGAACAAGACACCCCTACGATTGGTATTAGCATATTTGACCATCCGTTGTGCCCTATGGAGATTGTACTTGAGCTGTCGCAACACCTCGTCCCTGTCACTAAGTGTACGCCCAACCGCAGCCACCTTTGTCTCACCTGGTAGAAATCTCATAACAACAGGCGGTTTAAGGCCATACACAGCTTCGAATGGGGTCATCCCCATAGATGTTTGGTAAGAAGTGTTGTACCAGAACTCCGCCCATGCACCCAAATGCTCCAGTTTCTAGGTTGCTCCGATGCGAAGCATCGCAAATAGGTCTCTACGCACCGATTCAAGACCTCTGTTTGCCCATCGGATTCAGGATGATAGGCCGTGCTCATTCCCAATTTAGTCCCTTGAGACGGAAAACTTTGGTCCAGAAAGCACTCATAAAAATCGGGTCTCGATCACTAACGATCGAACTTGGAACCTCGTGTAGTCGTACCATTTCCTTAACAAACTTGTCGGCTACCAGTTGGGCTGTGTATTGCCGCTTCAACGGCAGGAAATGGCCATACTTTGATAGTCGATCCACCACAACCATTATGACTTCGAATCCCTTTGATTTAGGCAGGCCACTGATGAAGTCCATGGACACATCTTCCAGTAGTGGTTGCAACAAACCCCTTGGTTTCGTCGTTTGATATTTATGTGCCTGACCCACCAAGCAATTAGCCACGAATCCACACACTAATTTCTTCATCCCTGCCCAAAAGAAACTGTTGGCTATTCTCTTCCATGTGCGAAGAGCACCCGAATGACCCCCGACAGCCGTACTATGGCACTCTTCCATGATTTTGATCGTCCACCTCGACCCTTGCAGTAGTATTAGCCTCCCACGATATAGCAAGACACCATGGGTTATGGAATAACGAGAGTCGGTTAATTCCCCTACCTGTTGATTATCTTTTTTAACTTCGGGTCCTCTGCCTCTGCCTTCTTAACTTCCTCCAATTCCACCAATTGTGGCACTATGAAGCTGTTCAGCTCAGATTCATGTCCGCGAGACAAAGCGTCCGCTGCGCCATTCAAAGATCCTGCCTTATATCTGATCTGGAACTCAAATCCCAACAGTTTTGAAAGCCACTGCTGCTGGTCTGGGGTGTTGATTCTTTGTTGCAACAAGTCCTTGAGGGACCTGTGGCCTGTCAACACTACAAACTTTCGTCCTAGAAGGTATGGTCTCCAATGTTGAACTGCTAACACTAATGCCATTAGCTCCTTTTCATACGTGGGTTTGGCCAAAGCTCGGTCTGCCAAAGCCGTACTAAAGTATGCAATTGGCCTACCGTCTTGAGCTAAAACTGCGCCTATCCCTCGCCCCGAAGCATCACACTATCGCAGGATCCTTGTCAAACTCCTGCAGTTTTAACACATGGGCCGAAGTTAATTACGTTTGAGCTCCAAGAATGCTTTGGCAGTTTCCCTACTCCAACCAAGATTGTTTTTCTTCAGCAACTTCGTGAGGAGTTTTCTATTTTGTCGTAGTCCCGAATGAACTTGCGCTAATATCCCGTCAGCCCTAGGAATCCGCGAAGCCCCTTGATGTTGGTAGGAGTGGGCCATGACTCCAAACACTCAATTTTCTTCTTGTCAAAATCCACTCTTTCTCCCGAGATCACGTGCCGCAAGCATTCTATCTTCTTCAATCCAAAACAGCATTTCTTCCCATTCAAGAACAACTTATTATTCATAAGCATCTCCAGCACCGCATGAAGATGATTCATATGTCCCCCCAGATTCCTGCTATATATCAAGATGTCGTCGAAGAAGACTAGCACAAATTTTCTCAAATAGGGCCTCAGGATTTTGTTCATGGTAGCTTGAAAAGTTGACGGCGTATTCTTAATCCCGAACGGCATCATAAGGAATTCATAGTGGCCTAGATGTGTCCTGAATGCTGTCTTTGCAACATCCTCAGCCCGAACCCGAATTTGGTGATACCCCGATCTCAGGTCCAGCTTTGAGAAATACATGGACCCATGTAACTCATCCAAAAGTTCCTCGACGACTGGTATTGGCTATTCGTCTGAGATGGTGGCGTCGTTCAAGTAGCCGTAGTCGACACAAAACCTCCAACTCTCGTCCTTTTTTACAAGTATTACAGGACTTGATAATGGACTGTTTCTGGGTTGTATGACCCCAGCGGCTAGCATTTCGGCAACCAATTTCTCGATTTCGTTCTTTTGTTGGTGAGCATACCGATATGGTCGTACCTGCATGGGATCATGACCCTCCTTCAAGTTGATTGCATGATCCTGTATCCTTTCTGGAGGAAGCCCCTGAGGTTTAGAGAACACCTCTGCATATTGCTCTATCACCTGTTGTAGCTCCGGAGAATAATTGCTGCTCGTCTCAATCCTTTGACCCTCCCCAACATGCTCCCGTGCTGCGACGCCACCAACAGCAAAGAGGATTGCCGAGAACTCCACTTTTGCGGTTTTGTGGATTGCTTTGAGTGAGACAACGTCCTCCGCAGCGTTGGATCCCCTCTTAGTTCTATTTCCCGACCCTTCGCAGCGTTGGATCCCCTCTTAGTTCTATTTCCCGACCCCCTTCCTTGAACCTCATCCTCATCTTGCTCAATTCAGTAATACTTCCCCCGAGTGTTTGCAACCATTCTACTCCAAGAATGACATCCACTCCTCCAAGCTCAAACAAGTGTCCAGTAAAGTCTCCCTTCAAGTTGGAACAAACTCCTCTGCATAGTACCTTTCCTCCATCACCCAAGCACACCCCAAAATGAACTGAGTCATCAATTTGGACCCCAACTTCTCCATCAGTGGTCGAGACACAAAATTGTGGCTAGCCCCGTTGTCCACCATGATTACCACCTCGGTGTCTTCGATTCTTCCCTTTAACTTCATCGTCTGCGGTTGGGTTACACCTCCCACTGAAAACAGGGGCAATTCCAACGTGCAGGATTCCTTGATGTCCTCCTCTGTCTCGCACACTTCTCCTGCTTCTTCCACATCTTCGTCTCCTTCTCCAGTCTCATCCTCCAAGAGGGCCACCTGTATTAATTTATAAGCACGCTTATGCGATGGCGAGTACGGCTCCCCACATATGAAGCATAACCCCCTCTCCTTGCGCTTCAAGTACTCCTGTTGTTACACAATCCTGCCATCCCTCCTTGTTTCTCCTCGACGATTAGTGCCCCCCAGCGCGTTCCTTGTGCCGCTGACTCTTGGGTTATCTGGAATGTTCTTCCCAGGCGTCCCGTTACCTGAACTATTTCTTTATATATCTCGCCTAGTCCCTTGATTTACATTGGGATTGGGCTTAAATCTATCCTTGCCATACCCTTGGGCCTTGTTAGACGGCCCATCGGTCGACCCCGATCTGCTATTGTGCCAGTGTCCCACTGGAGCGAACCCAACCTGGTACGAGCCTCGGTATGCAAACATTTCTTCATCAATGCCCCGTGCTAAATCCATGGCCCTCACGTTGGTGCGAGGCTCATGGATCCCGATTCTTTTGCTGATATCATCCCTCAAGACACTCAGGAAATACCCCAGGCACTGATCCTCCGGAGATCCCCAACTTGGGCGAGCAGAACCTCAAATTGCTCTATGTAAGAGTGCAGTGGTTGGGTTCGCTGCTTCAGAGAATACAGGAGCACGAACGGATTCGATTGTCTTCTACCTCCATACCTTTTGATCATTTCTTTTGCAAACCTTTCCCAAGTGATGTTGGGTATCTTGGATTGCAGCCACTGGAACCAGTGATACGTTGACCCATCCATGTGAATGTGAGCGAGTTTGAGACGATTGTTAGCCGGCGTCCCATGCAGCTCGAAATATTGTTCCGCCTTGCCCAACCATCCCCACGGGTCTACTCCATCGAAGCCTAGGATCTCAATTCTTTTAAGAGCATGTCTCAGCTCTTCGTCCTCAGCTGTTCTAGGCCCTCGAGTGAGCTTTGGCGCTCATCGCTCGCCTCACGATCGGAGGTCTCATTGTCATATTCCCTCTGTTTCTCATTCCGTGGCACATGCTCCCTGTCTTCCTCCATTTTTGCCTTGACCCAATGTTCCATCCTCACCTGAGCCTCCTCCATCCGTGCCTGCGACTCGCCACCCTTGCTAACGCCTGGGATAAGCTGCTAACGTGCTCCTGTATCTCACTCATGTTGCCTTGCACGTTGGTAACAGCCTTCTCAAGGATCCCGATCTTGGAATCCGATCGTGTTGCTGCCATCTTCTTCTAGCAGATCGAATCCGGCAGGTCGGACCAATTGTTATGCTCTGATTAACCAAATGATTATAGACATGAAAATGGAAGGATAAGGAAAGAGTTATATTCCTGAAAATGGTAGTTTCACAGTATGGCAGAAAACATAACAACCCTGGGAAGGTCCCAGTCACTCCCTAGCGTAGTGCTAGTGTCTAACAGAAAATATTCTTCACACCCTCTCTCTCATTCCCTGATACTATTTATCATTCTTGTTTTCTCCTATCTGTTAGGCCTTGGGCCTCCTTCTATACACCTGTGTAACGTTTGGTTTGGGCCTATCTGTACAATTATCTATAATATTTCTAACACTGTCCACCATAATCAACACATCGCCCCCTCGATTTTTCCTTTCAATTTCAGATTCGGGTTGACTAAAGCCTCCAACGGAGAACAAGGGTAGTTCTAAGGTGCCATACTCTTTGGTGTCTTCCTCTGCCTCCATTAATTCTACTGTATCCCCTTCTTCCTCCTCCACTTCTTCAATGTCATCAGCTAGGAGAGCCACTTGTATCAGCTTATTTGCACACAAACCCTTCTCCTTGTGCTTCAAATACTCCTGCTGCCACATGACTTTGCCTTCCCTCTTTGCTTCCCCACTTCGGTTCGCTACTCGCAGAAAGCTTCCTCCAGAATTTGTTGTGAATTGATTGGGACAGTAAAGCCTTGTGTTCTACGATCCAGGACATTTCATTGTGTTTCACAATGTGAGAAAAATCCTGAGTTTGGGCTGGGCATTAATCATTCTTTTCATCTCAAATGGCTTGTTAGCAGTCCCATCCACATGCCCACATCTGTTGCTGCTCCGGTAGCCTGTTGAAGCATTCCCTGAGCGCTAGCAGCCCTGATATCCAAACATTTCTCCGTCTATTGCTCGTGTCAGATCCATGGCCCTCATGATGGTGCGGGGTTCATGGATCCCAATGCGTTTACTGATGTCGTTTCTCAATCCGCTAAAGAAATACCCTAGGCATTGGTCTTTCGGTAGATCACCTACCTGTGCCAACAACACCTCAAATTGTTCGATGTAAGCGTTCAAGGGTTGTCCTTCTGTTTCAACGATAAGAGTATGAACGGATTTGACTGTCTCCTACCACCATATCGCTTGATCAGTTCCTCTGCAAACCTTTCCCACCTGATGTGGATATGCGCGAGTTTGTTCAATGGGGTACCATGCAGCTCGAAGTCTTGCTCCTTTCCAGAGTCTCCATCTTCGTCTCTGCACGAGTTGCTGCCATTCCCCTAACTTCCGTTGGTTTGGATCCGGCAGGTTGGACCAAATGTTAGATCATATTGCCGATTCCAGTAATAAACACAGAAATAACAGAAGTCAATAGCCAAGAATTGAGCTGAATTGTATTACTAAAATAATTGGATAAAGAAGACATAATTAAATCCCAGAGCAAGTCTCAATCACTCCCTAGCCTGTGCTAGTCCATGGAAAGAAAATATTCTCAACCGCTTCCTCACTCCCTCTCCACTACATATTCCCTTGGTCCCCCCTGACATTCGTTCCCTATTGTTGGGCCTTAGGCCTTCTTCTATAGACATTTTTTCTTATGGGCTTTGGCCTATAAGTAGGGTCCATATCAACATCTAGAACCTGTATAACCTTAAAAGCACCAAAGCATATCTTCTTTTTAAGAATCAGGCATCAGGGAATATGGTAAGAGGGAGGAGGGAGTCTGAATGTTAAGCTCATAGAACCAGGCAAACTTTCCTGACATGCAAATATTGTGTTGAAAGATCTTAGGCGTAAGTGAGGCTTATGGGATAGACTTCGATTGTTTAGGATCATGACCTTTTGCTTTGATTCTATGCTGAAGCAGGTATCTTGATATATCTAGAGATTTTTAAGAGCTTATATTGGAGAAATGTTCATGTTAACACGCAAAATCGTTTTCTCAACTTCCTTGAATTATTATTGAAGTCATGGTAAATTTGTTGTCAATAAGGAGCCCACAATGAGTTTATGATGGCCCTCCCTTTTGTTATAAAAATATGATATGAAGCGTACCTTACATTGTTGTATATCGATCCCAAAATAATTTTGGGATCCTAACTGAGAGTCTGAGAAGGGTGAATCTTGAAATAAATTATTGTTTAAATATTCAGGTCTTTTCTAATACTAGTTTATTAATTTACTGTCCTCGGGCTCTCAAGTATGGGCTATAAAATTGGACTTGGTATCATCTTTGTGGCAAGAATGGGGGTCAAATGGACCCACTGCTGTCTCTTCGATTCTGCAATACGATCCCACCCAGCTGCTCAAATACAATTGTTTCTTTATTGTGTTGTCGTTATTCGTTTTTAGGGTTCAAGTGCTGGACTTTCTGCTTCTTTTGTTATTAACTACTAAATTGACAAAACGAACATATGAACACCAGAGTGTTTCAACATCCATCTTGATACACATCTCAATTGAAAATATGGATAGGGCATTTGCAAAAGAACGCATCAGTATGCAACATTGAAATTCTTGGTTTTGAAATATAAAATATATGACTGCTTTAGTGCAGAAAAATGCTTTTGAATGGGGCTTGCCAACAATTCCGCACTCGGAAGATGCTGTTCAAGTGACTCAACAAGTTGCAAACTTCTTTGTCAGGTAAAACTTTAGCTTGATATGGTATGAATTTTCCGTGAATATAGCTAAGGTCTGGCTCCTTTATCAACATGGTCATGATTATTGATGTTTTGTCGTGTTGGTTGCTTGGTATCATATAGATTTTTAGTGGATATAGCGTCTGTCTCTTTTATCAATAACCATGATAATCTGTAGTTCTTAATTCTTTGTTACAGCGATAGATTTTGTTTCAATAGTTGTCATATTAGTATATAATGACTGTTTATCTGCTCCTTGAAATATTCTTTTCCTCAGGGAGGCTAGGAAGTCCATGAACCGGCCATCTGCTCGAAAAATACTTGACAACCTTATCTATAATTACATTCCAACGTATTGTGGAAAGGCTGGGTAAATGTCCAATGTCTGAATCTATCTACATCATTTGCTCCTTTCTTAATTGCTTTTCTCGGCAGTGGCTCGTCCTTTTGCCATTGTGGTTCAGATTGTTGTAATTTGGTCATCTAATAACTTGTTTCCTTGTTTCTCTTATTTTCCAGGAAGGGGTTTGATGAGGTTTACATTTTCACCTAGAATCCCTGAACTTGGAACTGTGATTAATGTACATATCTATGCCACGAAACCTCCCCAAACAGTAAAAAGTTGCAAATTGCTCATTATCTTCAGTTATTGGGAAGAGCTGCGGACATGAGATCCACAACAATACAGAGTGTTTGTCTCTACCTTAAAGCTCGCTATGATGTAATGTACATATCTGCCTTTTGTCCAAATGTGAAGAAATTCTTGCCCTCTCGTTGAGTTAATCGACAACTTTTATTACTCCAACTGCTTATTACGGTACACAGAGAATGACGACATCAAAAGATTTAGGATCAAGATATTTTACAACCAGTTTAATGCAAGTTCTAAAAGCCTTGTTCCTAAATTTTTCAGTGGCCATGCTCTGAATTGCCTGCACCTGTAAATTGTCGACCTTATCAGCTTCCACTATACACCGAACATAATTATAGCAATTCTGTTTCTGTCAAATTAGCAGATACGGAAGCCTTGTGGTTAGGTTGGAAATGAAGCTCATGCTAACGTAAAATATTGTTTGGTGTATTCTCGAGTTCTTGTATCTTTTTTCGTATATTGTTATGCTCCGCATCGGCCACTCGTATCGTATGGCAACACTTATATCTCGCGCTGGTTGCAACTTCGTATATCCCATATTTGAGGATTACACGGAAGAAATAATAATTATGCTATCGAAAAATATAAAATAATCAACTAGAACGTAAAGCTATTGTAACTGTTAATAAAGCAAAAGTGTCTTCTCGTTAATTTTTTTAAGGATAATCCCAAATTGTTATTCACAATTTTAGCTTATGTAATAATATCTTTATCTTAAAAATGAACTCTAAAAGAGGGAAAAATCATTATTATCCTGTTGAATGTTACTGATCTGTACCTTTATTTCATGGAGTAGAGTGTGTTCGATTTCATGTTTTTATTATCAAAAATCTTAATAAATTCCTAGCATATTTAATTTAATATTTAAATATTGTAATCAAATCAACAACTTTAAGACATAATATACACATACATCACATTCATATTCTTCTGTGGGGTAAAATAAGTGAGCATCCACGATAATTAAAATATTTGTAGAGGTTTTAGCCCATATCATTAATAAAATATCTCACATTTCACAATAACATAATCTAACAATTCAAATGTTTATGGGTGCTATGTTTATTCCCTAGTTCACATAATTTAATATTAAAACGCTTGACAAGTTAAAAAATTAAAATAACCAAATATTTTTAAATGAAATAGTCATTCATAGATTGCGGAAAAAAGTTGAAAATTATGTGGGTGTTGTATTGTGGAATTGAAATCAAGTATGTTGTTGATTCGGATGAATGCGATCATTTTCTCTACCGGTACTTTTGTCAATATTTGAAAAATTAAAAGAAATTCTTAGAGGACTAGCTGAAACTTTATCACTTCCAGAAAATTTTCTTATAGATAGCTTTTGTTTGTAGTACAAAGGTTGAGTACAAGATTGCATACATAAAGTTTAGTTAGGAATAGAAATATTTTTTTAATCATTGTAATTTTTTTAAAAACGTTTCTGAAGGTTTTGAAATATGACAATGTAAGCATTTTATTGGTACATTTTTATTAAATAAGATCTGGAAAACAAATTTTCTTAAAAAGGCTTCCCAATGTGGGCCCGTGCTGGTCATGCTTGGACATAAATCTTACGTCCAAACAACAACCTTTTTTTGTTTTAATAAAAGCTGTGTCCAGTTATAATTTATTGCCATGTACTATGAACAGACAATCCAATAGGGTCCAATATTAGAAATTTGGACGAAGATATTGACACTCTATATATCCACAATTTTTCGACTTGTTATATTTATATTAGCTAAAGATATGAATTTGAATAAATAGTTTGAAATATATTTCTAGCATGATATATAATTTCATTTTAAAAAAAAAAACGTGATTTAGCATATGCTATATGCATCAATCACATCTAACATAATTAGTAAAATATATTTTGAAGTCGATCAAATGTAAATTTTTAAAAAAAAATCAAGTTTTGAATATGTAATCTCCAGTTTATCATCGGTACAATGAACGATCAAATCAATGATAGTTTTTTAGTTGATCCAGAGATAGCAAAATTCAAAAGTAAGTTTTTTAACTATATTCCCAAATGTTTGCCTCCCGCAGTGCACATGTGCTTCCTTTCTGAAAGCAATGTTCAATAATTAGGATTTTGTAAACTAAAGCACTCAGAATAAAAGTCCCATCTCCCATAGAGTATATATGAAACATCTCATCTCGAATCAGTACTAAAGTTCTAACAACCGAACACAGGATCCTCAAAACAGAACAAACTGAGGTAACATGCATAAACTATTGATGAACAAACAGTTACTTGGTGGGTGTTTTCCTGTTCGGTTCGAAGACATTCTTGATCAGAGACTCCTTGATTGATAGCAGCTCTGGAAACTCATGTTTCAACTTGGATGCATCCATCTCGTTATTACTTCGAGGAGCGACGATCACCCTAGCTTGCTCTTCGAGTGTGAAGTTGGTCCATGTGAAATTTGGATCCATATATTCCTTGTACATCTCCAAGATTTCGTTGTGGCTCACAACACCGGGGTTAGTGAAGTTCCATATGCCTCTGAGGTTTCGCTTTGCCATTTCGATGGATATTGGTAGGAGCTCGTCCAAGATTGTCATGCTGTTGGGAATGTTGACTACCTTATTGTACAGAGAAATCTTGGTGATGAAATTACGCGGATTGTTCAGGTCCGAAGAGATTGGCATCCTCACTCTAAGCGTGCAGACATTGTCATATTCTTTCAAGAGCTCTTCGACCTTAAGAAAACAAGTCGATGACCGTGAGTGACTTTGATTACTAACTAATTTTATGAGGAAAAGGGAAATTGCTGCTACCAGAAACTTTGTATAGAAGGAAGAAATTACCATGGCTTTGGTCTTCGAGTAGAAAGAACCAGTAAAGTTGGGCTTGTCTACCTCTTTGAACCCAATGCCTGAACCTTCAGTATGAGCAGCATCATATTCAAATATACACCCAGTGGCGAAGTTGATCACCAGGAGTCCATGCTCTCTACATACATCTGCCAAAGTCAGTGTGCCCGCAACATTGGTACGAATTGTTTCGGTCTTGTGAGTTTCACACCAATCAACATTCGGCCTACCAGTTACACCAGCAGCGTTGAAAACATGTGTTGGCTTGACACTGAGAATGTCGGCCAAAAGCTGTGATCGATCTTGGAGACGCCCCTTTCCATATTCATATGGAATATTCTGTTTCTCACATAATTTGCCTAGCAAACCACCTATCCAACCAGTCTTACCATAGATCAGAAACTTGAATTCTGAGTTCTGAGGTGGTGAAGAGATGCTTTCAGAATCAGGAACCGAAATGTTGGTACCAGACTTGACGGATTCATACTTCTCTGCTCCAACATGTCTTTCTGCTCCACCGGGCATCATGAGCATTCTAGGATGAGGAAGCAGTGCACCGGATACATCGCCCCACCAATCGGGGTTGCTGGTATACCACTCCATGGTCTTTTTCAGCCCCTCTTCCCAAGTGGTCCTTTCAGACCAGCCTAAATTCTTCAACTTCTGATCATCTAAAAAATACCTTTGATCATTGAACGGCCTGTTCTCTACAAACTGAATGCTCTTGTTAGGATCCATTCCAAATAAATTGCATACATCTTTAGCAACATCAACGACCCTCCTCTCCTTCTTTGTTCCGATGTTGTAAACATGACCAACTTCTCCCTTGTGAAGAACAACTTCAAATGCCTCGGCAACATCCTCGCAGTATAGATAACTACGCACATTAGAACCATCACCATGTATTGGAAGAGGTTTCCCACTCATGGCTAAAAGGATGAACTTGGGTATCAACTTTTCAGGAAATTGATTTGGACCATAAACATTGTTTCCTCTGGTGGTAATGACAGGCAATCCATAAGATCTACCATAAGCCATGACAAGCATTTCAGCACCGGCTTTTGTGGCAGAATATGGGTTGGTGGGCAAAAGTTGCGAGGCCTCATGATTCCCTACAACTGCATCCTCTTCGGTCTCACCATAGACCTCATCCGTGCTTACATGGATAAACCTTTTGATCTGACCTGTAACTTTACAGGCCTCCAAAAGAACATGGGTGCCATAGATGTTGTTCTTGGTGAACTCAAAGCTGTTACCAAAAGAATTGTCAACATGGGTTTGGGCTGCAAAGTGCATGATTGTATCAATGTCCTCAGTGAGGAGAAGGTAGTTGACAAGGTCAGCACTGCCAATGTCTCCCTTAACAAACTTGAAATTCGGAGAGCACTTAGAGGGAAGAAGGTTTTTGAGATTGGAGCAATAATCGAGTTTGTCAAGCACAACTATCTTGTACTCAGGATAGTTCCTGATGAGCCTATTTGCAACATGAGAAGCAATAAATCCAGCAGCCCCCGTAATAAGAATATTCTTTGGCGCGAAAGTCGACATTCTGTAACAAGAAAAATGGTCAGAATCTGGCAGATAGACTGGCATACCATACCAATAAATACAAACTAAATAATCAACCAGAATCGTCCAACTTTACCAAATTATTCGTAAAGATCACAACTTTACTACATAATAAAAAAGGCTAACTCATGACTCATAGATTTCTCATTCCATCTGTGTTTCAGTAAATACCAATGAATGGCAACTAACTCTCTAGGAGATAGTAGATGGAAAGCAAATAATCTCCAAGCCCCTAATCACTAAATTAAACCCAAAGATTCAGCAAGAACAGCCTCGACAAGTAAAAACAAAAAAAAAAAAACAAAGATCATTCAAAATGGTAAGTTGACACCAATAACATATTAATCCACTCACTCATCAGTCAAATCGAAACAATAAAACAGCACCATACGCATTCAATGCGTCGATATATCGATAAATTCAATCCAATCAGAGCACATAACGATAAATTTTTCAACCTCGACGCGTAATCCATGTAAACATAATTGCATGCACACAAATACAGATCTACGTGAACCGAAGCAATGACGTTAAGCTAAAAAACAAGTACTGAAACAGAATCCACATAATTGAAATGAGCCCAGATCATAAAAGAGAATTCCCGACTGAAAACGAGGAGGGGACCTTTGAAATAACTCACTTTTTCCAGGATCACAGAGGTGGGTTCGAGCGAGCAAGAAAAAGCAGATAGAAACAGCGAAAAATTCTGTAAAAGAGAGAAAATGGATAGAAATCAGCGAGAAACGAGAGGAAATTATTGAGACTGATGCGAGAAGCGAGGAGAGTCGCGCAACATCACTGCTATATATACCCCCAACGCCCGAATTCATGCAAGTTTGATTTCTTCCGCTTTTTCTTTTATTTAGTAAACTACTAAAGAATAAAATGACTGCAACGTTTTGTCATGTAGCCTAAAAGTGAGAGAATTGTGATGAGTGAAGTGGCTGAATATGATGACCAAATGGTCACGAGTTTTGTGTCAAGCGTAATAGATTATATATCCCTTGTCCATGCTGAAGAAATTTTGAATGGAGGAATAAATTGCTACGTGAGCCTTTATTTTTTTTCTTGTATTCAAATGAAGAAGAACGTTTACATTATATAGGTACATAGGTCAACGGATGAATAAGAAAACTAGGAAATATGATTGCTTGATTTGAGGATTAAGCACTATCAACTCCTAATCATATGAGCAAATATACTCCACATGACCATGTACAGCTTCATAACTTTCGTGACTCTTGTTCCTTTCCTTCTTGGTCAAGTTTTGTTATCATCATTTTTGGCAGATTTGTCTCCATCATGCTCCATTTCAGAATAGATATGAGGTGAGTTAATACCGTCCCGCAAACTTTGCCGGGGTTGGAGGCGAAGTTTGAAGCGAAGTAGTTGGAGGCTAGCTTTAGAAACAGGTTTTGTAAACACATCAGCAACCTGCTGCAACGTTGATACATGACGGGTGATGAGTAGACCACTAGCAACTCGTTCACGAACAAAGTGATAATCGAGCTCAATGTGTTTGCTTCGAGCATGAAAGACTGGATTTATAGTCATGTGCAGTGCACTAAGGTTATCGCAAAATAGGATTGGTGGTTGAGATAGTTGGACGCCAAGATCTTTGAGAATGAACGTCAGCCACGTAACTTCTGCAGCGGTATGTGCCATGGCACGATACTCAGCCTCGGTGCTAGAGCGTGATATAGTCGATTGTTTCTTGGCACACCAGGAGATAGGGTTGTGACCGATAAATGTGCAGTATCCCGTTGTGGAGCGACGAGTGATGAGACATCCTGCCCAGTCCGAGTCAGAGAAGCCAAATAGATCAAGTGTAGTGTTTGAGGTGAAGTTGAGACCAAGATTGATAGTTCCTTTAACATAGCGTAAGATTCGACGAACCATTTTGAGATGAGAATGAGTTGGATGTTGCATGAATTGGGAGACAAAATTGACACTGTAAGCGAGGTCTGGTCGGGTTAGAGTGAGATACTGTAGAGCACCAACAATTCCACGATAATGGCGAGGATCGTCAAGAATAGTACTGTCGTCGAGCCCTTTAGTTTTGGCCTCAAGCGGTGTGCTCATTGGTTTACAGTCCACCATGTCGGTCTTCTCAAGGATAGTGAGAGCATAATGAGATTGAGACAAGTGTAGGCCTTCAGCAGTTGGTGTGATTTCTATGCCAAGGAAGTGATGGATGGGACCAAGATCCTTCATAGCAAACTCTGTATGTAAGGTGTGAATAAATGTATTGAGAAGCTGAGTGTTGGAACTTGTAATAAGCATATCATCGACATAGAGAAGGAGAATTAGAGTATCATGAAAATGTCGTAAAATAAATAGTGAAGGGTCAGCTAGACTACAGAAAAAACCATGATGTAAAAGGAAAGAGCTGAAGCGATCAAACCAAGCACGGGGCGCCTGTTTCAAGCCGTAGAGCGCACGCTGAAGTTTGCACATGTGTTGGGAATTTTGGATCGACCATCCCTGGGGGCTGTTCCATATAGATGTCTTCGGTAAGTAGGCCATGGAGGAATGCATTCTTGACATCTAGCTGCCGAATATCCCATTTTTGAACCAATGCAACACTGAGGAGAAGACGAATAGTACCAGGCTTGATGACAGGCGAGAAGGTGTCAGTGTAATCCAAACCATCTATTTGGTGATAACCCTTAGCGACAAGTCGTGCTTTAAGACGATCAAGAGTCCCATCGGGTTTGAGTTTGGGCTTAAGAACCCACTTGGACCCGATGATGTGCATACTAGGATCACGAGTGACAAGTTGCCAGGTGTTGTTGTGATGAAGGGCATCCATTTCTTCTTGTATTGCTGCCTTCCAACCATCATGATTGAGAGCAGATTTGATGGATCGTGGTACTCGAGGGATGCCGGAACTAGCAACAACAAGAGCATATTTTGGATTTGGTTTGAAAATACCAGAATGAGACGCGTTTGTATCGAGTGGTGTGGTGGTTGAGGTGATGCAGACGGCGTGGACCTCACTGGAGGAGGTTCAGTAGACTCCAAAGTGTGTTGGAAGGAAGAGAGGGTTGATTCTTCACTTGAGTTTTCTGTATGAGCAGCGGAGTTGGATATTGGATCTGGATTGCCGTGGTCCGTGGTCGTGGAAGTTCTATGGAGTGAGGGAGGTGATGTAGTAGAGTTGTCCTGCAAGCTAGATTGCTGGGGTAAATCAGGAGATGGAAGGGGAGGATCACATGCTTCTACAGATTGAGAGAGAGAATCATTGTCAGATATAGGGAATGTAGTCCATGAATCAAAGACACTCATCCAGTGATCGCTTAAACATATTTTTTCAGCACAATGTTGATTCTTGAAAGGATATTGTTTTTCATCAAAAACTACATGTCGTGAGATAATGATTTTTTGTGTGGGAGGGAAAAAACATTTGTATCCTTTATATCTATCACTATAACCTACAAAGATGCAAGGAATTGTTTTTGGATCGAATTTATGTTTTCGAGTGTCCCAAGTGTATGGAAAACATCGAGATCCAAACACTCTTAAGAAGGAATAGTTAGTTTGGACCTTATGAAGTTTAAAAAATGGTGCATCTGTGTCAAGAGAAGTTGAAGGTAACCTATTAATAAGAAAGACAGCTGTGGCAAATGCTTCAACCCATAAGTAAAGGGGGGCTCCACAATGAAATAACATTGACATACCTAGTTCACGAATTATTCTGTGGCGCCGTTCAATCATACCTGATTGTTCCGGAGTGTGTGGGCAAGAAATTTGATGAACGATTCCCTCAGCTTGAAAATGAGTACTGAGACGTGCATTAATAAATTCTCCACCACCATCAGAATGAAAAATTTTTATTTTCTTATCAAATTGTCTTGCCACATATTTTTCAAAGGCAAAGTAAGCATCAACAAAATCAGATTTCTTTTTAAGAGGAATAAACCAGGTATAGCGAGAGAAATCATCAACAATGCAAGCATAGTAACGAAACTTTTCAAAAGATAAAACAGGTGCTGGTCCCCATAAATCACAGTGAATTTTTATAAAAGAGGATGAACTGGAATTTTCTGAAATAGAGAAGGGTAATTTACTAAGCTTGGCTAATTGACAACTATCACACATAAATTGTAGCTTATTAGATCCTTGAACATCAATTAGTCCTTTTTGTTGTAGGAGCTTAAGAGTGGATATTTGAGGATGTCCAAGCCGCTGATGCCACACTTCAGCAGTGCCGGATTTAAATCTATGAGAAAAATGTAACTCATGTGGGCTGGAAATAACATATAGATCACCCTTTCGTTGTCCTGCATCACTTTGTGACCTGTCGCCCGCTCCTTAACACAAAAATCAACGTTAGAGAATTCACAGTTTACAGGGTAATGATCTGTAAGTTGACTTATGGATAATAAATTTCTATTCAGATTAGGAACATGTAAGACATTGTTCAAAGGTAGAGTTTGATTACCATTTTGAATTTGAGTATCACCAACAGACTTAATTCCTAGTAGTGTGCCATCTCCTATCAAGACTGAATCACTGCCAAAGTATGGTCTTATATTTTTTAACATACCAGCGTTACCTGTCATGTGATGAGATGCTCCCGTATCTGAGGTCCATTCGGTGTCAAGGACAGAGTTATCGAGAGTGAGCGCTGCTAATGCCTGTGGGATTTCATCTTGGGCTTGTGTGTATTTAGATAAATGCCAGCAGATTTGGGCGACATGACCCGTACCTCCGCAAAGTTGGCAGGTTTCATCTCGATACATTTCTCTTTCAGATGGTGTCATACGGCGCTTTCCCGGAGGAGGAGGTCGTTGCATCTTGGAGTCCTTTATAATATTTTGTTGACCAAAATTATTGTGTCCATTGAGATGATGTTTGTGTGCTTGGAATCCACGTCCAGTGGAGTTAAAGTTGGTTTGAGGTTTGTGATTGACAGAACCAAGTCGTTGTTTCTGCCCATAGAAAGCCAACTGATGGGTTGGGGCAGTGGTGGAAAACCAAGCTTGACGTTGTTCATATCCTTGTAGTAGTGATACCAATTCGGTATAGGATGGGCGTGGTGGTTTTAGCATGGTTGTAGTGAAGGATTCATATCTTGGTCCTAGGCTTGTGAGAAGACAAGAGAGATTAACTTTGTCAGTAACGGGACTCCCTATTACAGCCAGATTATCGCATATGCTCTTGAATTTGCGGATGTGTTCTCCAATCCAATCTTGAGAGTGATGAAATTGCTCACATTGTGAGAAAGAGATGACATTGTGAGTTTTGTTTTTGTTTGCTCACAGTGGCTCTGATACCATGAAGAAATTTTGAATGGAGGAATAAATTACTACGTGAGCCTTTATTTTTTTTCTTGTATTCAAATGAAGAAGAACGTTTACATTATATAGGTACATAGGTCAACAGATGAATAAGGAAACTAGGAAATATGATTGCTTGATTTGAGGATTAAGCACTATCAACTCCTAATCATATGAGCAAATATACTCCACATGACCATGTACAGCTTCATAACTTTCGTGACTCTTGTTCCTTTCCTTCTTGGTCAAGTTTTGTTATCATCGTTTTTGGCAGATTTGTCTCCATCATGCTCCATTTCAGAATAGATATGAGGTGAGTTAATACATGCTAGGTTCGTATCAATAGAAAGAAAGAATTGAGCAGAGAAATACAAAATTTACAGGATTTTATTTTCGAAGGGCAGTGAACACTGTTGAGTTGGAAAAGCAAAATTGTTTCTGTGGAGGATTGATTTCCTTGTGTGTTACCACAACTTGGATAAAAATGAGAGAAAATCAAATTATTTGGTGCATGACTCAAATTCTATTATATACCATCCTACACAATTAAGTTTCGGATCTAATCAATTGTTGTTTTCACCATCGCTTACAATAAATTTTTCATAATATTTTGATTAAAAATGAGAATAAAAGCAAACTGTTATTTAAGATTAATGTTTCACGAATACCGGATCAGTTTTCTTCGAGGCATACTTAGGTTTTGGATTTTTTAAAAAACCTTTTCATCGTAACATTTTATAACTTGGTATTATGTCACCTTAGATTACTTTAAAGATCAAATCAAACAATGCGATACTAAAAACTATGTATACCATCAATTTTCATTGAAGTCGAGTTCCATGGAAATTAAAATAGATTCATGTACCACTAAGAATTAATTTACAACTCTATCTCAAACATTATTACCTAACCCAGAATTGAGAGCTTGGAGGTAGATGTGCTACAAGTCGACCTTTTCTTTTTCTTTTTCTTTTTTCTTTTTCATAATTATTTTTAAATATCTGAATTTTTGTTGTTGCTAGCAAAAGTATATGTGAAGATTAACATTTTCTTTACTGCCATATGTAGGTAGATTGCTCTTTTACTAGAATTTCAAATTTTAATTGTCCTCTTAGATAATGTTCCAATATTTTTAACTGAACCATCTGGAGCCATTAAAAAGCAAAACCCGCCAAATTAGTTTTTCCGAGACATCTGTTATATGTTAGTTAGATTTTGCTGTATTACTATTCTAATTATCGTAATATTATAATTTTTATGCAAAAAAATTTAGAGAGTACATTGAACAAAAAATTAAAATATAATTTTATTACAATTTATAACTAATTACCATACTATCTTAGGTTAGGAGTAATATAATCACAAAATAATCGCAACAATCCACACAACAATGAGGCTAATGTACTATTTTACAGATTATTGTGTAATTTTCTACATAAAAGTACTCTATATTCATTTGATTTGAATTTTTAAATCATTATATATCCCCCGTCCAACTAGATTACATGCATCATCCATGTCCAGTAAATCGAACACTTAAAATAAAATTACAAGTGTCTTATTTTTAATAAGGTTTGGGATTCTGAGAATTATACCGGAAGTAACATCATTTTATCTCTATATGGCCAAATATTATATATATTTATGAATATCCAAATATTATATATATTTATGAATTTCCGTGCGTATGTGTATATTATAAGATATCCTGCCAAATTAAACACCCTCAAACCATTTTCTTTTTCTAGTAATAAAAATGCGGGATTTTTTTTTTAATATAACTTGAAAGCTTTAATGAAACTCGATAACATAAAATACTTAGAAAATTAAAATAGAATTGAAGAAACCGAAGAAATCCTTCCAATCATACTACACAACAACAAAGAAAACAAAATTATATTTCATCAAAACATCATACTGAAACCTAAATGAAAATAAAAAATCTCTCTCTCTCATCGTGAGCGGAAAACGCAAGGTCGCTGGGAATATGCTAACTGAACTGCAATTCACTCAAAGTTCCTGCCGCTCAGCCTCTGTCTCTGCGTCATCTGCACAATCAAACATAGTGAGCCTGGGAGCTCAACAAGTACAAAATGTAGGAATAGCAAGTACTAAATAATACAAGCACATGCATTAGAATAATTGTACTCAATTAATTTTACTCAAACTTTAAATACATAAGAAAACATCTGCTCAAAGCATTTCCTTAAAATTCATGCATAGGCAATCAACTCATAAATAAATAAAAAGATTTTCTAGTGAACTCCGTTCTCGACTGTGGTCCTCAACCTCAAGTCGTCTGATCAAGCTAAAGTAATACCATGGTACCAGGTTGGAAAGGCACCACAGTACTTATTTGGAGCCCAGTTCTATCAAATGTGAAGGCACTCCAATACTTATCTGAAACTCAATATGTGTCAAGTTGATATGGTCAAACGGGACGTCTTCGACCCCATATTGTCATGTTGATATGGCCAAACGGAACGTCTCCCGACCTCATATCTGTAAAAATTAGAACACCACGGCCAAGTCTCATCATTCAAAATATTTTTATCTTTTGCTCAACTTTCAGCCTCAAAAACTTTTTCCTCATACCTCATGCCTCAATATAAACTTCATGCCTCAAAAGTAAATTTTTCTCTTTTCCTCAAAATTACGTATAACTCCGGAACGCATAAAAATCTCAAAGTTGTTCGAACATCATAAAATATCTTAAAATCATCATTTATATTTTCATGACAGCGGCCTGCCCCTAGAACTCTAAACCCGATCTAAGTGCGCAGATCAGCTCGCGCTGGTCAGCTCAGAATGCACGGTTCATCTTACGGTAATCTGGACAGTATATCACGCGGTTCAGCTTTAACACCCGAAAATTTTCCTACATAAATCGCATGCCTTAGTATTTTGTTTTAACTTGTTGTACTAAATTTGTTTCATGATTTTTTTATTATCATTTTCTTTGAAGAAATTACCGATATTCTCTTTTAGAAAATTTTCCTAGATGTTTCCACCAAAGAATAAAATGACTGCAACGTTTTGTCATGTAGCCGAAAAGTGAGAATTGTGGTCTGTGAAGTGGCTGAATATGATGATCAAATGGTCACGAGTTTTGTGTCAAGCTTAATAGATTATCCCGTGTCCATGCAAGGTTCGTATCAATAGAAAGAAAGAATTGAGCAGAGAAATAAAAAATTTACAGGATTTTATTTTCGAAGGGCAGTGAACACTGTTGAGTTGAAAAGGCAAAATGTTTCTGTAGAGGATTGATTTCCTTGTGTGTTACGTCACAACTTGGATAAAAATGAGAGAAGATCAAATTTATTTGGTACATGACTCAAATTCTATATAATACCATCCTACACAATTAAGTTTCGGATCTAATCAATTGTTGTTTTCACCATCGCTTACAATAAAGTTTTCATAATATTTTGATTAAAAATGAGAATAAAAGCAAACTGTTATTTAAGATTAATGTTTCACGAATACCGGATCAGTTTTCTTCGAGGCATACGTAGGTTTTGGAATTTTTAATAAACCTGATGCCCCCATAATCACCTCGGGACCCGAGGACCGAGCACTCCATCATCAACACTACCTGCATCATCTAAGGCAAAAGCAATCAAAAGACGCGCATAGAGCTCGGAGCTCGAGATTTTGGCCGAGGACTTGCCCCGCGTTCAAGAATCGCCCGAGCTCCTTCGTTATGGAGAAGAGCTTATAACCTGAGGAGACGACTTAAGCATCGGAGGGGCTTCACCGGACACACCTCCGACGCCCTTTGACGAGTGTTCATTGGTTGTAGGAATATGCACGCACTCTCCAGTCGGTAACGTCCGACGTTACCGAGGTCCTCGACGTGGTGACAGCTCGTCGGCTGAACTATTTGGTTACATCAATTGGCGCCGTCTGTGGGAAATCGTAGAAGAAGGTATAAAATGCCACCGAAGAGGACTAGAGCTCAGCGTAGTGGGGAGAACAGCAACACGGAAAGTACTACTCAGGGGTCGGAGAATCCCACTCTTACCCCCGCCCAGATAGCTGAGTTGGTAGCCACCACTGTGGCACAAATATTGGCAAGTCAACCTGCGCCACAACCGCAACCTAATCTCGACTCGCAAGCAGAGGAAATGAGGAGGATGCGTGAGGAACTGGAGAATCGGCGAGCCGAGGAGATGAGGAGGTTGCGTGAGGAATTGGAGAATAGGCAAGCTGAGGAGATGAGGAGGATGCGTGAGGAATTAGAAAATCTGAAGAAGGAAAAGAGCTAAGCGCCTCCTTCCCCACCTGCTCGGGAGGTGCCCTTCTCTGTTGAGGTGTTAGAGGCCGACCTGCCCCAACACTTCAAATATCCAAGCGTGGGAGAATATGACGGGATGAGAGATCCCGAGGAGCATCTGTCCCGATTCGAGAACGCTGCACTTCTCCACCGTTACTCTGACCCTATCAAGTGCAGGATCTTTCTCACCACTCTGGTCCGAGCTACCCAGCAATGGTTCAATCTCCTGTCAACGGGGAGCATTAAGTGTTTTCAGGATTTTAGTCGGGCGTTTCTTCATCAGTTTGCTAGCAGCAAGAAGCAGCCTCCGACGACTTTGAATCTGTTTACTGTGAAGCAGAAAGAACATGAAACTCTTCGGGAGTATATTCGGCGCTTCAATGGAACCATCATCGAAGTGCCATCCGCTACGCCCGACCTCTTGATCGGGGCGTTCACCCAGGGATTGCGAGGGGGTGATTTCTTTAAGTCGCTGGTCAAGAAGCCCCCAAAGACATTTGATGAGCTTCTGACCAAGGCAGAAAAGTATGTCAACATGGAAGAGATACAGTCCTCGAGAAAGAATGAACAGAGGCCGCCGCCTCGGGCTGGTCGGGATCCTCGGGCTGAGAGACCCCAGCCGAGGTCATTTAGGCAGGAACCCCCTTTGCTGTTGGGAGAATTTACAGCCCGGACACCGCTGAAAGTTAACAAAGCTCGGGCCCTGGAGATTTGTGATGAGAGGAAGGTTGTCCAGCGTCCTCGGGGTAGTGAGGGGCCCCGAGGAACCCGAAGTCAGAGAAGTTTTGTGATTTCCACAGGGACTATGGTCACACTACTGCGGAATGTCGACTCTGGGATCAGGAGTTGGAGCGAATCGTACAGAACAACCTCGATGTGCGTGCGGCGCTGGTGGCCGACAAGCCACGTCGGTGGGAGAATAGGCCTCGTCGGGAGAACGATAGGCAATTCGGTAGCAGGACTCTAGGTCAGGATAGAACACCTCGGGGATAGGGTCAACAGCCTAACCAAGGAGAACGAAGAACGCCTCAACCCCGAGGATTTATTAACATGATTTCAGGAGGTCCTACTGATGGGGACTCCAATAGAGCGAGGAAGACGAGATTTAGGCGGATGGAGGCCATGGAGGTCAGGAATAGACGCTCGGGACCTACCATCTCCTTCGGACCCGAGGACATGCTTCCGGGCGCGGAAACACACAATGACGCTCTAGTCATCAGGGCTATGATTGCAAATTATGAAGTGGTCCGCATCTTTGTGGACTCAGGGAGTTCGGTCAACGTGTTCTTCAAAAGTGCTGTGGACCAGATGGATCTCGGGGAATATCGCATGGAGCCTGTGAACACGCCTTTATACGGATTCACTGGGGATTGTTTGCAACCAGTAGGGGCTGTTCAACTACCTATGTCGCTCGGGTCGGGCGAGTGTAGGAGGACCAAAATTGATAGAATTTACTGTGTGGATGCGCCTTCTTCCTACAACGTCATTCTCGGGAGGCCAGCCATGGCTGCATTCTCGGCTGTCGCCTCGGCTTTGCATCAAAAAATCAAGTTCCCTGTAGGGGATTCGGTGGGGGAAGTCCTCGGGGACCGTAAGATGGCGAGGAAATGTTATGTCGAAGAGGTGAGAGTTGAGCAGAAGGTGGCTAAGTCCCGAGCTCAGGACCATCCTAGGGCTCGGGAAGACAGAGGTGTGAATTTGGTTGAAGAAGATTTTCAGCTTACTACATAGGATGAGGAAGAAGAGGTAGTCCTCGTTCCTCCCGTCGGGATTGTGAAAATTGCTAAGTCCAACCAGTAGGGGCTGTTCAACTACCTATGTCGCTCGGGTCGGGCGAGTGTAGGAGGACCAAAATTATAGAATTTACTGTGGTGGATGCGCCTTCTTCCTACAACTTATTCTAGGAAGGCCGGCCATGGCTGCGTTCTCGGCTGTGGCCTCGGCCCTACATCAGAAGATCAAATTCCCCGTAGGAAGTTCGGTGGGGGAAGTCCTCGGGGATCGGAAGATGGCGAGGAAGTGTTATGTTGAGGAAGTAAGAGTTGAGCAGAAGGTTGCTAAATCCCGAGCTCAGGACCATCCTAGGGTTCGGGAAGATAGAGGAGTGAACTTGGTGGGAGAGGATTTTCAGGTGACAACAGAGGATGAAGAAGAAGAGGTGGTCCTCGCTCATCTTTCGGGGATTGTGAAAATTGCCAAGTCTCTTCCCGAGGAGGTGCGAGTGCAGTTGGTTCAGTGCTTGTAGAAAAACAAGGATGTTTTCGCTTGGTCAACGTCCGATCTGAAGGGGGTTAAACGCGAAATAATGGAGCATCGATTGAACGTATCTTCGGGCTCCCGACCAGTTATCCAGAAGAGCAGGCACTTTGGGCCCGAGAAGGACGCGGTCATCCGAAGTCAGGTCGAGGACCTGTTGCAAGCTGGGCATATTCGGGAGGTACATTTCCCTACTTGGTTATCTAACGTCGTTCTAGTGCCGAAAGCCACGGGAAAATGGAGGATGTGCGTAGATTTCAGGGATCTGAACAAAGCTTGTCCAAATGATTGCTACCCTCTCCCGAGGATTGATCAGCTCGTTGATTCCACCTCGGGTCACGAGTTGCTCAGTTTTTTGGATGCCTATCAGGGTTACCATCAGATCCCACTGGCCGAGGAAGACTAGCGGAAGGTTAGTTTTGTCACTGCTGATGGGATGTTCTGTTATGTCGTTATGCCCTTCGGGCTTAAAAATACAGGGGCCACATATCAACGATTGATGGATAAGGTGTTTAAGAAGCAGATCGGGAGAAACGTCGAGGTCTATGTCGATGATATTTTAATTAAGTCTCGGGAAGAAGCGTGCTTTATATCTGACGTCGAGGAGACTTTCCGTACTCTGCGGAATTATCAAATCAAGCTTAACCCGAGCAAATGCTTATTTGGAGCTCGGACAGGAAAATTTCTGGGCTATATGGTGACTCGTCAGGGAATTGAAGCTAATCCCGAGAAAGTACGAGCTCTCACTTCTATGTGTTCGCCTCGGAATATTCAGGAGGTTCAGAGGTTGACAGGGAGAATTGCTGCTCTCTCCCGATTTATTTTTAGGTCGGCTGACCGAAGCCTTCCTTTCTTCAAGATACTTCACCGAGCCAAACAATTCGAATGGAATGAACACAGTGAAAGGGCGTTTCAGGAGTTGAAAGAATATCTGAGGGGTCTGCCCGTTCTGAACAAACCCGAGCTTGGGGAGCCATTATTTGTTTATCTCGTCGTTACTCCGCAAGCAGCAAGTTCAGTATTAGTTCGGGAGGAAGGACAGGTACATCAGCCTGTGTATTTCGTGAGCCATGCCCTGAAAGGCGCTGGGCTAAATTATACTACGCATGAGAAGTTGGCTTTGGCCTTGGTTATTACAGCTCGGCGCCTCAGGCCGTATTTCTTGTCTCACCCGATCACAGTGCTTACTAACAGTGCGCTCGGGCAAATTGTCTCTCACCCCGATGCTTCTGGGAGACTATTTAAGTGGGTTATCGAGCTTAGTGAGTATGATGTTCAGTTCAAGCCTCGGGTAGCCATCAAAGCGCAAGCCTTAGCAGATTTTTTGGCGGAAACAGTGTCTCTCGAACAGGAGGAGAGGTGGAAAGTATATGTGGATGGATCCTCGTGCTCCTCGGGAAGTGGCGTCGGGATAGTTATGGTGTCCTCCTGGGGGGAGGGTACAAGCTTGGCCATTACTCTTGATTTCAAAGCCTCTAACAACGAAGCTGAGTATGAGGCCTTACTCATCGGACTCCGAGCTGCGAAGAACATGGGGATATCTCGGGTCCTACTATATTCTGATTCTCAGTTGTACTCTTGATTTCAAAGCCTCTAACAACGAAGCTGAGTATGAGGCCTTACTCATCGGACTCCGAGCTGCGAAGAACATGGGGATATCTCGGGTCCTACTATATTCTGATTCTCAGTTGGTAATTCAACAGAGTAACGGTAAGTTTGACATAAAGAATGAGAAGATGGTGAAATATGCAGAGGCGTTGAATAAACTGACCGAGGCTTTTTCCGAGGTGGTGCTGGAGCAGGTACCTCGGGAGAACAACGAAAAGGCAGACAAGCTTGCGAAGATGGCCAGCTCTCTCGCTCCATCGTCGGGAAAGGAGATACAGGGGAAAGAATTACTGTCGCAAGTATATCAGGTCGGGCAGAGTCAGGGGGGAGTGCCCACCTTGGACTGGCGACATGATATTTTGGAGTACGTCCTGCGAAGAGTGGTGCCTGATGACCCGCGGCGTGCTCGGGAACTCAAACGCCGAGCAATGCGCTTTGTTATTCTGGATGATAAATTATATAAGCGGTCCTTCTCAAGACCACTGCTGAAGTGTTTGGGTCCCGATGAGGCCAAATATGTATTAAGGGAGATTCATGAGGGATGTTGCGGGAATCACCTTGGCGCCATAGCTCTAGCTCGGAAGGCTACACTTGCAGGATTCTTTTGGCCTACTATGCAACAGGATGCTACCGCACTTGTCCGATCTTGCCAGGGCTGCCAGAAGCATGCTAATCTACAGAGGCAGCCTGCCGAGCCCTTGAAAACTATTATCTCTCCATGCCCATTTGATCAATGGGGCATGGCTATTGTGGGACATTTTCCCCAGCTGGGGGACAGAGGAAATTCTTACTGGTTGCTGTGGACTACTTCTCCAAATGGGTCGAGGCCGAGCCCTTGGCGAAGATATCCGAGGCTGAGGTGTTGAATTTCCTGTGGAAGAATATCGTCTGCCGTTTTGGGATACCTCGGAGACTTATCTCTGATAATGGAAGACAATTCTCTGGAGCTAAAGTTCGGGCGTGGTGCCAGGAATTGAAAATTGAGCAGGTCTTCACCTCGGTGGCCTACCCTCAAAGCAATGGACAGGTAGAGGTCACGAACCGAACTATCGTGCAAGCTCTTAAGTCGCGACTGGAATCTGCTCGGGGAAGATGGGCGGATGAATTGTCCAGCGTTCTCTGGGCTTATCGAACGACCACCCGAGCTGCTACAGGTGAGACACCTTTTTCCATGGTATATGGCACGGAGGCGTTGCTACCCGCAGAGATTGGGCAAGATAGTCTCCGGGTCATGGAGTACGCCGAGGATAATGACGAGATAAGGGGCCTCGAGCTGGACCTTCTAGAGGAAAGGAGATCCCGAGCAGCAGTGCGCTTATCAGCTTATCAGAAGAGAATGGAACAGGCCTATAACAAGAGAGTTCGATCTCGGAAATATGAGTCGGGAGACCTTGTCTGGAGGAAGATACAATATCAGGGTGACAGAGGGAAACTAGATCCGAAGTATGAAGGGCCATACAAGGTGGTCGGGAAAGCGGGAGTCGCCGCTTACTATCTGGAGGATGCGCATGGGAGGCAAGGACGTCGGCCGTGGAATATTATTCATCTTCGGAAGTATTATGCCTAGGTTTTCCCTTTACTACCTGTAACTATCTTTTGCTCGGCTACTATCTGTAATAATTATTCTATGGAATAAAAGAGGTTTTCTCTCAACTCATGGTGTCAATTATCGAGCTCCTCAGGTGACGACCCGAGCTGAGCACATAAGCCCGACCAGCTCGGCACAAAAGCCCAGTCCCGCACTGGCACCTCCTCGGGTGGCAACCCCACCCGAGCAAC
>KQ992328.1:9387-28335 GCA_001598015.1 Dorcoceras hygrometricum
TTGTATTTCTGGGCCATGTAATTTCAGCAGATGGCATTTCTGTGGATCCCAGTAAAGTGGATGCTGTGTTGAGCTGGGAGCGACCGAGAAATGTGTCTGAGATTCGCAGTTTCTTAGGTCTGGCTGGCTATTATCGTCGTTTCATTGAGGGGTTTTCTTCTATAGCTAAGCCGATGACCCAATTGACCCAGAAGGATAAGCGGTTTGTTTGGACTGAGCAGTGTGAGAATGCTTTTCTATCTAAATCTAACCAATTCGACTCCAAATCGCTACCAGATTTCACCCGATAAACCCGAACTAAAATCTGGGCAACTCCAACTAGAGATCTGAATTTCCTCAAATCAGATTTCACCAAAAATTCGAAATTCCAGAAATCAAAAGTCTTAATTCTCGCGACTAATCTAACTCAAAATCTGATTAATCACAAGTCTAGAAATTTGATTCCTCACATTCTCCCCACCTTAAGAGATTTCGTCCTCGAAATCAAGGCAAACGAGGGTAGAAACAATCAAACATGCAAATCAGCACCAACAACTCATCAAATTCGAAGCAAAACCCAGAAATTTACTTGGAAAATTCACATGATCAGTGCTCAAACAGATGAGGCCAGTCCTGTCTCATCTTTTCCTCAACTTCCCAGGTTGCTTCTTCTCGGCCATGCTTGCTCCATTGGACCATCACCAACGGAATTATCTTGTTCCTCAACTGCTTCTCCTTTCTATCCAGAATCTGCACCGGATATTCGACATAGCTCAAGGCAGAATCCAGCTCAACTTTGTCGGTTCTCAAAACATGGAACAGATCTGGCTCATATTTTCTCAACATAGACACATGAAAGACATCATGCATCGCTGCTTGCAGACTCTTCCAAAAGCGAGAAGTGAACCTCGGATCTCTATCAGACACTATCGAAACCGGAACTCCATGCAATCTAACCACATGTTCGATGTACAATTTTGCCATTTTCTTCATCGAACACCTCACATCATAGGGAATGAAATGGGCTTACTTCGAAAGTCTATCAATCACAACCAAAATCGCATCGCATCACCTACTCGATCGAGGTAGATGAGTCACAAAATCCATGGCGATGTGCTCCCAATTCCACTAGGGCACCTCCAAACTCTGCAGCAAACCACCAGGTCTCATTCTCTCGGCCTTGACCTGTTGGCATTTCAAACACCTAGCAACAAAAGCCGAAATGTCGCTCTTCATACCTGCCCACCATTAGTGAGACTTCAAGGCATGGTACATCTTTCTCTCGCCCGGATGAACACTGTATCGGCTACAATGTGCTTCATTCATGATGGCCTCTTTCAAATCAATCAGGTTTTGAACCACTAATCTCCCTCGGAATCTCAGACATCCATCCGAAGAAACAGAGAAATCATCAGACTGACCACTTCGGGCTTTAATCCTCAACTCATGGATATAGGGATCAGTCCTCTGCGCCTCTCTGATGTCGTTCACAATCTGTGGTTCTACCTGAATTGACGAAACCAGAAAGTACTGATCGCTCGGCTGAAATCTCCATCCGGAAGTACTCAACTGCTCATAGACTTTCGAGACACTCAAAGACGAAAGCATCGCAGGCTGGGTCTTCCTACTCAATGCGTCGGCAACCGAGTTCATCCGCCCAGGCCGATACTGAATCTCACAATTAAAGTCCTTGAGCAATTCCATCCATCGTCGCTACCTCATATTCAAATCAGAATGCGTGAAGATATATTTCAAGCTCTTGTGGTCGGTGTACACCACAAATTCTTCACCATACAGATAATGTCGCCAAATCTTCAAGGCAAACACTATCGCAGCCAACTCCAAATCATGAACAGGGTACCTCATCTCGTGAGGCTTCAACTGTCGAGACGCATAAGCTATCACGTACCCGTTCTGCATCAAAATGCATCCCAAACCATTGAGAGAAGCATCGGAGCACACCACGAAACCTCCAGATCCAGACGGTAATGCCAACACAGGAGCAGTAGTCAACTTCTCCTTCAACGTCTGAAAACTATTTTCGCACTCATCAGTCCACACAAATCTCTTATCCTTCTGAGTCAACTGAGTCAGAGGCCTGGCTATCGAAGAGAACTTCTCCATGAAACGCCTATAATAGCCAGCCAATCCCAAAAAGCTACGTATCTCGGTAACGTTCCTCGGTCTCTCCCAGTTAAGACTGCTTCGACCTTGCTCGGATCTACCGAAATTCTTTGTGCCGAAATCACATGACCCAAAAAGATAATCCGATCAAGCCAAAATTCACACTTGCTGAACTTAGCATAAAGTTGCGAGTCTCTCAATCGCTGTAACACCAGTCTAAGATGCTCCTTATGCTCTCTCAAGCTCCTCGAGTATACCAGGATGTCATCTATGAAGACGATCACGAACCGATCAATATACTCGCTGAAGACGTGATTCATCAAATCCATGAACACAGCTGGGGCATTCGTCAACCCAAACGGCATGACAAGAAACTCATAATGCCCATATCGAGTCCGGAAAGCTGTCTTCGCAACGTCAGCGTCTCTAATCCGCAACTGGTGATAACCAGAGCGCAAATCAATCTTCGAGTAAACGACCGATCCCTGAAACTGATCGAACAAGTCATCAATCCTCGGCAAAGGATACTTGTTATTCACCGTCGCCTTATTCAACTGTCGGAAGTCCACTCACATCCTCATAGATCCATCCTTTCTCTTCACAAAAAGAATCGGAGCTCCCCAAGGCGACATACTCGGTCTGATGAAGCCTTTCTCCAAGAGATCTCTCAACTGGGACTTCAATTCTTTCAACTCTGTTGGCTCCAACGGCAAGGAGCTCTAGAAATCGGGGCAGTACTGGGCACCAACTCAATGCTGAAGTCGATCTCACGCCTCGGAGGGAATCCAGGAATCTCGTCTGGAAACACGTCGGGAAACTCTCGAACGATCGGGATATCTCTCAACTCCAATCGAGGCTCTTGGGAACTGTCAAGCACGTAGATCATGAATCCAGCGTTATCCAACGATAGCAGGCTAAACATTTCCATGGAGGACACCAGTAGAATCTTCGAGCGTGAATCGGCACCGTAGAACTCCCACCTCTCACCCGAGTTAGGGCAAAATCTCACCACGCCATGAAAACAATCGACCGTAGCCTTATAGCTAGACAACACGTCCATCCCCAAGATGCAATCAAAATCTCTCAATCCCAAAAAAATCAAATTAGAAACCAAAACTTTCTCATCAAATCAAAGCACACAATCCAACACCACTTCACGGGACCACAGACTCACACCAGCAGGGGTAGACATGGAAACAACATCACACAATGGTGAAGAACTCAACCCATGCTCACACACAAACATCTCAGAAATAAAGGAGTGTGATCCACCAGTGTCAAATAAAACTTTCACAGGAAAATCGAAAATAAAGCATGTACCTCCAATCACCATGCCAGGCGTCTCCTCAGCCTGCTCTCTAGTCAAAGCATTCGCCTGACCATGCTGGGGAATCTGGAACTGAGGTCTCTGAGGTGCTCCAAACCTAGACGGTCCACTAGGCTGAAATCCAGATCGCTGAGTAGGGGCAGGAAACTGCGGTCTCTGAGATGAACCACCAGCTGATCCCTGCTGCGAAGGAATCGAAGACTGACCCCTCAACAGAGGACACACTCTCAGAAAGTGTCCTGGCTGTCCACAGTTACGGCAGGACCCATGAACTCCACGACACTGCGAAGTCGGATGCCTTCCTCCGCACTGTCCACACGTCATGCCACTAGAACCGCTGCCAGATCCACTACCAGAACCAGAACTCAAGGAACCAGAGGAACTCGAATCCGCCTTCTTCTTGAACTGTTTCCCTCGAGGTCGAAATCTCTGGAGGTTCGACTGCTGCTGCTGCTGCGACCCCTGAGGAGAATAGAAAGATTGCGACGCATCCTGAACAGGCTGATAGGTGCACCCAGTAGTCGGCTGAATCGGAGCCTCAACCTCCATCAAACTCTCCTCATTATCCACTGCTCGGTTCACCGCATCAATATAGGTCGCAGGCGAACCAGACAAAACCATCCGGTACAAATCAGGCCTCAAGCCTTTCAAAAACTTGTTCCTCTTCGTCCTCTCTTGGTTGGCAACGTGTGGCACATAGACCAAAAGCGCAGAAAACTGTCGGGCATACTCAGCCACTCGCATGCTTCCCTGAATCAGATTATCGAACTCCCGCTCCCGGCTGTTATAGAAGGACTCCGGGGTATACTCCTGTCGAAAGGCCTCGCAGAAGCTCTCCCAAGTAATCACTGCCCCAGTATCACGAAGAATCCGGGAAGTACCCCTCCACCAGCGCTGTGCATTGTCTCTCAGCTGCAACACCGCCAGCTTCAGTCTTTTCTCGAGAGCGTACTCCAGAGTATCGAACAACTCCTCCATCTGCGTTAACCAAGCCTCAGCCATCACACCACCCTCTACTGCAGAAAACGTTGGAAGGGCTGAAACCTAGCTAAGACCAACTCCATCCCGCATATCTGTCTAGTAACATCATCGACCTGATGAACATCATCATCACTACCTACCCTAGACTCCTCCTCAGTACGTCTAGTCGTCCTACCTCTTCCTCTTCTCGGCGGCATCTAAACAAGTCTAGAGGTAAGATCTCATAGCAGATAGATATATCACATAAAATGTCAGGCCCCGTGCTAATTACTCACAATTAACAGATAATAAACGCATAAACACGGAAGCATAAAATCAGGGCTTAAAAATTTTTCGAAATAGTTTGGGCCTGAACTCAAAACATACATTCAAAATATCGATAATTAAAATATAAGTTAACTCAAACTTATACAACCAGGTAACAACAACATATCAAATCAAATACAGATCCCCAATACATAAAAACACGGGGCATCCCCCGGTTCAATACACATCATAAATATAACTGGGACTCAAGGGAAAGGGGATCGACCAGCTGAACTTCCACTCTGTCCAGCTTGATTACCTGATGATCCTGCAAATGGGAAACGCAGACCCAAGACACAAAAGAAGGAAAAACAAATACGGGTCAAGCCTCAGTACGAAGAGCTATCAAAACAGCTAAACATGCAACATGCTATAAATCAATGCCATGAGTGCATGAGGGCTATCAAAGAATCGGATAGCTAGACCAGCTATCAACTGGCAAATAAAATCAAGCCTCTATACCATGCACAACCAATCAGCCGGTGGAAATCATCGGTCCATGATCATCGGGGCCCGTTAGCCCATCACAGCTCGATGGTAGACACTCGAATCTGGTAGTCACCACTCCGATGATAGCGTTGGACTTTTTGGACACGACTCATCAGTCGGCCAGTCACAACGTGGCACCCAATCAGGTAATCAATCAATCCGTAAAAGGCTCAATATGTATGCATGTATGCCAATCAATATCAATGCTCAATGCATACAATCAATACAATAAAACAGCATGTAAATCAATCAATTCCACACACTGTTTCATGTAGCAACCACCGTAGCAGGCCAACAGGTTTCATAGCAGGGAAATACAGACATGTTCATGCTTCAAGCCATTAAGAGCTGCTCAATTCGTACCTCAATTGCTTCAATATACCTCAACAGCTTTCACAACAACACGGCCAGCAACCAAAACAAGCCTACGGCCCTTGAAGCTTCACGGCACAACTCCACCAAAATCCTGGGAGCTGAAATCTGTTTCAAGGCCTCGAGAATCAGCTTAACTCAATCACAATTCTAAGCCTGAACATTCTAATACCTACGGCCAGAACTAATCTCAAGTTCTAAACATCTACGCAGGTATTAACTACAAGAACAGAGCTCATTCAACGAGAAATTCTCACCCAAAAACTCACGCTAGCAGGAGGTTCACAGATCGCACGGCACGAAGACACAGCAACTTGCGTTCCTCCTCCAACGCTGATTCAGGGTCTCTAATGGGTAGCAAACGAAAGAGCTAAGCTAGGGGAGTCCAGCTCCACCAAGATCGTCAAAAACAGAGGCTGGAATCGATGGGAATCGACGGTGGAAAGTGACGGTGAACAGTAGCAAGTCGAGGGTTTCCAATAGAATGATAAGAAATATCGGGTTGAGAAATATTCTAAGTGTAGTTCGACACTTCTATTTATTCCTCAACTCAAACGCTACTGTCTAAGTCAAACACCGACAAAACAGATTCCTGCAACGTAAACTAGCGTAAACAGATTTCTCCAAACCAGCTCTCACAATCATTCAATTCCAGCGCTTACGCTAACTCTCGCGTGCAAGTCCAAACGACGACGTATCGGTGACATCTGGTTACTCCAACAATAACGCAAACCAGATCTCTCGCTCGCGCAATACACAACATGCTAAACGTTCACCACCCAAAACGACGACGCAGCAACATAATGGAACGATGCCGCATCACTCAAAACAGCTCTCAGCGCCTTAGCCACGCATAATACTAAAACGACGACGTAGCCACTAATTCCAAAGACGTCGCACAGCAAGAACAGATCTCTCCTCTAAAACATAATGCTAGCGCTCGAAACAGATCTCTCAACTAAACGCGCTACACCAGATGTCAACTCCACATGTTTACCAACACGTGGCATCCTCCTACGCGCCCGCGCTAACGTCAGCAGATCTCTTCACGCGAACTATCACCCGTGCTCAATACAACGAGACCAGATCTCTCAATCCAGCAATCACCCGCTACAGTGCCGTTGACCAGCGTTGACGTCTGGAAATCACAAAATGCAAGCGCTTAACTCCCGCGCCACTCTCGACCATCTAGAATTCACCAAAACGACACCGTTTTACTCAATTCTCGCGGCACTTCACGCAACGCTAAAGAAAAACAGATTTCTATCTAAATCTAACCAATTCGACTCCAAATCGCTACCATTTCACCCGATAAACCCGAACTAAAATCTGGGCAACTCCAACTAGAGATCTGAATTTCCTCAAATCAGATTTCACCAAAAATTCAAAATTCCAGAAATCAAAAGTCTTAATTCTCGCGACTAATATAACTCAAAATCCGATTAATCACAAGTCTAGAAATCTGATTCCTCACAATAAAGACCTCCAGCAGTTATACTGGTGGCCAGGAATGAAGATGGATGTTGCTAAATTTGTAGCTGAATGTTTGACGTGTCAGCTGGTGAAGGCTGAACATCAGCGACCGGCTGGATTATTAAAACCACTGCCTATTCCAGAATGGAAGTGGGAATGTATAGTGATGGATTTTGTAACTGGATTACCAAGGACTGCTCAAGGATATAACTCCATTTGGTTTATAATTGATAGACTCACTAAGTCTTCTCATTTCTTACCAGTCAAAACAACATATGAGATGAGCAGATACACAGATTTATATGTTAAGGAAATAGTGAGGCTACATGGTGTTCCAGTTTCTATTGTATCAGATAGAGATTCTAAGTTTACATCAGCATTTTGGAAAAGTCTACATAAAGCTATGGGTACAAAGCTGACATTCAGTACTGCGTTTCACCCCCAAACTGATGGACAATCAGAAAGTGTGATTCAGATTTTAGAATACTTGCTTAGAGCTTGTATTGTGGATTTTTCAGAAAGTTGGGATTTGAAATTGCCACTGGTAGAGTTCTCCTACAATAACAGTTTCCAAGTTTTGATTCAAATGGCTCCATATGAAGCACTCTACGGCCGAAAGTGTAGGACACCACTTCATTGGGATGAAGCTCGTGAAAGAGCTGGTTTAGGACCAGATGTTGTGGAGCAAACAGCAGCAGCTGTTAGAAAAATAAGAGAAATAATGAAAGCTGCTCAAAGTCGACAGAAACGTTATGCAGATAATCGAATAAGGGAACTGAATTTTGAGATAGGTGAACACGTATTTTTAAGAATAGCTCCAATGAAAGGAGTTATGCGTTTTGGAAAGAAAGGAAAGTTGAGTCTGAGGTATATTGGACCATATGAAATTTTGGAGAAGATAGGAACATTAGCCTATCGATTAGCACTGCCACCGCAGCTGTCAGCAGTACATAATGTTTTTCATGTATCAGCTTTGAGGAAATATGTTCCCAATCCTTCGCATGTGCTTAGTCATGAACCAATCCAATTAGCACCAGATTTGAGCTACGAAGAGCGACAAGAAATAATTCTCCTTCGAGAAATTAGAAGATTAAGAAACCGTAGCATTCCTATGGTTAAGGTACAATGGACTAATCAGTCGGAGCGAGAAGCAACGTGGGAAACATAAGCTGATATGCTAAGTCTTTACCCTTATTTATTTGGTACGTAAATTTCAAGGACGAAATTTCAACAATCCTTCGCATGTGCTTAGTCATGAACCAATCCAATTAGCACCAGATTTGAGCTACGAAGAGCGACAAGAAATAATTCTCCTTCGAGAAATTAGAAGATTAAGAAACCGTAGCATTCCTATGGTTAAGGTACAATGGACTAATCAGTCGGAGCGAGAAGCAACGTGGGAAACATAAGCTGATATGCTAAGTCTTTACCCTTATTTATTTGGTACGTAAATTTCAAGGACGAAATTTCAATAAGGAGGGTAGAGTTGTAACGCCCCAAAATCCATAGGACCACATTATGCATTTTGTTCATTTTATAGATTTAAAATGGCATGTTGAAATGTTATGCATTTCTGTTTTAAGTGATTTCAGAAAAATAGATGTGACGCAGCTGGTTTCAGTGGATGACTCCAAGGGTGATGCACGAGCAAGTTTTTTAATTGAAAATATCTTTAAGGAGGACAAATGATTTCTTTTGAAAAAGGTTTGGTGTTTTATAAATTAAAATGAGAGGAAGGGAATTTTACTAAATTTTATAACTGTGTCATGCTTAATTTCACAAGTAGCATGCCATTAATCCCTTTCATATAAAAACCTGTTTTGAAAGCAAGATCCTTATCATTTGCAAAGAAAATCTTTAGTGTTCTTCAAAATATTTTCCAGAGAAGATTCGTGTGTTGCTTAAGGAGAAGATTTCTGCAGGAATCGATTGCTGTTGCAAATCTTCGTTAAGGCAAGTAAAAGCTGATTCTTGACTCACCATTTAAAGCATATATTGATGTTTTCTGAGTCTCCTTGCCTATATGTTACAGTATGTTTAAAGTTCATGTTTAAAATGATTTATGCATGAAATAAGGAAAGAAAGATGGGTTCAAAATAATGTTTTGATGCTTCCAAATGTTTTCCAGAAAGTTTATGATTTAAAATTACTGAGGATTCGAGTTTAATCCAAGAATGTTTATGAATGTTCTTCATTTCAGTAGTCGTAATATCAGAATTTGATAATTATGTAATCGGTAGTTGCTAGTTGAATCAGTATAAAGTCTGGTTTGATAGGCAATGGCTGATAGCATAGTTGTTGTTTTAATGTTACAAATATCAAGTCAAATTTCAGCAGTTGCGTTGTTTTCGTAAAATCAATAGTTGCACTGTTCATTCCAGCAGTTGCATTCCATTGTAATATTCCAGCAGTTGCACTATTCACTTCTAAAGTACTATTCATTGCGACTGGTACTATTCCTTACGTCTGGTTATTTAGAAAAAATCCTTGCGTCTGGTTTCACGTATGTTAGCGCTTTTCTTGCGACTGGATGATGCGCTAACGACGTCGTTTCTTTAAGTTGTAGCTGTCAACAGATAGTTACTGTTCATGTTAGCAGATATTCTTACGTCATTATGTCTGTTTCTTACTTCAACGATGTCGTTCAATTTAATACGTTTGTTTTTAGTAAAAGGACCTTGCAGCTGGTTTCTTTTAGCACAACCTGTGAACAGTAGAAGTCTGTTTTGTTTCATAGTACTGTTTCATTTTCTTGCGACTGGTTCCTATTAGCTGGTTCTTTTAGTCACAACCTGTGAACAGTAGAAGTCTGTTTTGTTTCTATAGTACTGTTTCATTTTCTTGCGACTGGTTCCTATTCATTGAGACTGGTTTCTCTTACGACTGGTTTCATTTCAATGATATGTTTCCAAAAGTTGAATTCGATACTCAGTAAAATTTTAAAGTGGAAGCAAGAGTTTTTAAATGATGGAACCCGAGGATTTTAAGAAGGAAAGTTTAAAGAAAGAATGTTAAAGGAACAAAGGTTTATTTTAAGATTTATGGCAAAGATAAGAGACGGTCATAATGGGTGAGGTGAGCAGCTATCAGTTGCTCTCCCATAAAGAGAAGGGTGAGCAGTCGTCTATATGTCGGTTGCCCTAACGCAAAGAATCCAAAGGCTAAGGTTGATATCAGTAGTCACTTGATCAGGTGCAACACGGACCTAAGGAGAGCTTCTGAGCCATAAATCTAAGGAAAATGATATTGATGTTGAGATTTGGGCTATTATCCCCTGTCTCCAAGTTTATGGAAGAAAGAATGAATGTTTATGAAATGTTTACGAAAGAAAATGATATTGATCATTGATGTTCCTTTAACTTATGTAATTATTAGATGTCCACCTGCGTTTATTTGAACTTGTTATTATTCAGGTTTTACTTGCTGAGCCCCTAGGCTCATTAGCTTTTAAAATGGTGCAGGTGCGACAGCTGGAGAGCGAACAGATGGTGAAAATTGAATCAGATGCTGGGCGGTGTGTGTTTGTCCAAGGCCAGCGTTTTCCGTGTCATAGCTGATGTTGTTTTGGTTTAGTATGTAATGTATTAGATCAGTTGCAACAGTTGTACATTTATATAGAATATCAGCTGTTGTGAATCGCAATTGCAATTTATAATAAAGTCTGTTTTTCCGCAAATGTTTCCAGTAGTTGGCGCGCAATGGAGTATCTGTTAGATTTTGTTTTCATGTTTTCAGTTTCTTTCAAAGTTATAAGAAATACAACTTATAACAAATTGTCTTTCAGCCCTTCTTCTTATTCGAAAATTTTTATTTACCCCAATTCATGATTCTCGTGGGTTCGGGCGTCACACATTCATCGAGGAGGCATATCTGATAATCAAACATATTAGTTCATAATTCATCATCATATCAATAACAATTCAGTCTCAGTCCCTCCTCTGATTAGCATACATGAATGTGATGCTTCTCAAGAGATCGAGTTCTGATTCATACTCGTTCAATACACGCTACTATTCAGTTAAGATATTCTCATAGCATGTAATTCTGAAGACTGTACGGCATACTCTTACCATTCAATCACATCAATCATGTGATATAAAATTCAAAAACAGTAAGAGCGAGCATGTAATCAACCATAGATAAATCAATCAGAAAGACTCGATCTATCCCGCTCATCTAACTCAGTCCGAGAACTTGGGCTCTGATACCACATGTTGTGGGGACCTCGATTACTCATCTAATCTTATGGGGCGATTAATACTAGCACATGCGCCAGACGAGTTAACCAATGGACAATTTTTTTTTTAAAATCTATTTCTTCCGTTTTTCTTGCTGTAATCTGAACACACTCACATTATATTAAGGGAACTCGAACATAAATGAAACATGAGGTCTAACGCATGTTATGTCGATGTCAACCTCAAAAGTTACTACAATACAACTCGATTTAAATATACATAGGACATTAGTGTAGCAACTATAAAATTTTTGAGTTCAAGGTTTGACTGTTCTACTTCTTAACCAAAATCCCACTTCTATGGCTCAATCCTCGAGCTATCCTTGTTGACTCCGACCAGCTCCTGCCCCACCTATTGCCATGCACACATACAAAACAAAGCAACAGCCGGAAAACTCCGGTGAGAAAACAATCTCAGTATAATCAACATATACATGGGATAACGTAAATCAGTTTATATCAAAACTAACATATCAAATCGAAATGGAGTGAATATATCGCATATCTCGAAATAAGAACTGATTCATCTTGAATCGATGCCATCAGATTCGTATCCGATCTTGACATGGATATCCATCTAACGAAGTCAACTCAGACTTTCGAAAATAAGGTCATATCAGACCTTGGCATTAGAATCAATTCATTTTGTTATGCATATCATATAATCTCATATCGAAATCAAAGATCCACTACCTGTGATGGATCGAAAAATATAACTTCAAGTTCCAAATCAAGAACAGTAATCATCAAGTATGTGATTTGTCGGGATAACTCAAGAAGTATCATTCTCGAGTATTCAAATCCCTGACTCTCAGAACCATACTATACCTTCGTTTAGCTCGGTTTTGTAATGCTTTAAATCTGAAACATAACACCAAAACATTCATATCAAACTTCATTCTGAAATGTAATAGCAAGAACTTATATCAGTCTCGATCCAATCATTCGATATCAATCATCATTCAAATTCATGTCAAAATCACTAGTTCAATCAACTTCAAACCTCGTTCGCTTCTTCGCCGATTCGAATATGGATTTCTCGAGTTCGTCCCTTCTTAATCAAGCTGAAATGAAGTGATCATATATCACAGACATCAGCAACATATGCCACCAACTTCAGTTCTCGTTTGCAGAACAACATAATTGTAACCATTCCGGATTCAACGGCGTAACAATACCGATTCGTAAAGCCCAACTATATCCAATCCAATTCTACATCAATTCCAATTTAAATACAAGCTAACCCAGCAATATATCAACCTAATCCCCCCATATCAGCAGTTATAGATCAATATTCTTCTAAAAATCATCACAGATTCATACAACATCAAGTCCTTGATCCGGTTTCGATATCGAAACATATAAAAGTTCAAGAACACAAATACAAACTCATAATCTGATCTCTGCCAATTATAGATTCTCAAAACATGATGAAATACATAAACACTTACATCAAATCTAAGGCCTTGTCATAAGGATTCTAGAACAATTTACGGAATCGAAATCGAATACCCGGATCAAAAGTTACAAGGATTTGAAAATCAAATCCAATTTAAAGGAGAAGGTCTCGGGTTTGCTCTACAATTGATGAAGAATTCTCAATAAAATATATGTGAATCCCACGTGCCGTGCTGAGTATTTACATACCAAAATAAGATTTGTATTGTCATATTTGCAATTTAGTCCCTGAACTTTCAGAAATTGCAAAACAGTCCTCGACCCTCAATTTACTTCAACTTCAATCCAAAATAATTCAAGAACATTAGAATTTAATTCCAAACTCTAAATATTGTTAAATTTTATATTCTCAGATTAAAATTAAATAATCTCGGATTATTAAATCAAATAATCCCGGGACTTACAGTTTTTCAGAATATTAAGAGATTACGGCTAAGATAATAGACGGTCACATAGGAAGGGTGAGGACTCCGGCTGACGAACCAGTGTGCCCCTTCACCATGGAGGGGACCAAGATTATGGTTGAAAGACTGTAATCCCTTCACAGAAAAGATGGGATTTTTTTCTCAATCCTGATATCAGATTATAGTTTGATCAACGACATTGACCTATGTACAGGTGTCTAAGCCATATTTTGATTTATAACAAGAACAGAGCACAGGGTGATTTATAATCACGACTCTGAGAATGATTTAAGGTTTTTCCTTTAAAAAGCAAGTAATGTTTTAAAGGATTCAATCATGTGCTGTTATGCTTTCAGATCTTTCAGATTAACAAATTATGTTGTTCAGCTTTTCAAGCTTCCTCAGTTTACAGATTTCCAGATTATCGTATTCAGTATACATTTTGTTCAGATTTGAACTACAATACAGATAAAGTTATTGCTATGATTGCATTGCGTGTAATTGTTATTCCCGATTTACTTGCTGACCCCCTAGGCTCACTAGTTTTCTTGAGTGCAGGTGATGAACAGTAGGGAGCTGGGTGTTGTGAGCTGGAACAGATCAGAGGTGTTTATCGTGGACATCAGTTTCAGTTCTATTTATTGTAATCAAGAGCTCCGGTTCAGTTTTCAGTCTCTTCCATTTTTGTTGAACAGAAATATAGTTATAAGATTTTGAAACATAACAGATTACCGATTCCTAGTTTTGATGTAATCTGAACAGAATTGTACCTTTGAACGTTGTTTGAATTTGCACGCAGTTTTATGAAGAGATCAAATTCCAGTTATTGAATGAGATTCTTATTCTTTTGCAATTCGATCCAGAACTATTTTGATTGATCGTTAAACCAGATTCGAATTTTTAGATTCTTTCAATTCGAACCCAAAACTTATTAATTTAAGTTAGATAAAGTCCAGTCGCTACAACAGCTTATCACCCGCAGACAGATGGCCAATCCGAGAGAACTATTCATACTTTAGAGGACATGCTGCGAGCGGTGGTAATGGATTTCAGTGGTGGCTGGTAGGATTCTTTATCGCTGGTAGAATTCTCGTATAATAATAGCTACCAAGTGACTATAGGGATGGCCCATTTGAAGCGTTATATTGTCAAAAGTGTAGATCACCGATCTGCTGGGAAGTGATTGGTGAGAAACAGTTGTCTACTCCTGAATTTGTGCAGCCTTTGAAGGATCAGGTTGAGCTGATTCGAAGTAGACTGAAGACTGCACAAGATCGTCAAGCTAGCTATGCTAACAGGAGACGCAGACCTTTAGAGTTTGAGGTTGGTGATCGAGTGTTTCTGAAGGTTTCTCCTTTCAAGATCATGATGAGATTCAGACTTAAGGGTAAATTTGTGAGACCCGAAAGTTTAGGAGGATTAATTGAGTTAATTAATCGGGTTTTATTGGATTCAGATTTGAGCGAACGAGTCTGGGTGTCCATCTTTGAGTCGATATGCTTGGAGAAGCTATCGGGTTTTGTATAAGTCCTTGGAACAGATCTGGAGGGTTAGAGTTTTGTTGCGGAATCTGTTCAGATGTGAGCATTGGTCATCGCTGAGTGATTGTGTTCAGCAGTCGTGGTGGAATCTGTTGTCGCTGATCAGAAGAGAGTGCGCTAGCTTGTTTTGTAGCGAGTAGCTAAACTACGTCGTTTGGATTAGTTGGAACTACAGCGTTTTGGTTTAGCGGGCGAGACTCAGTTGTGAGTAGCGTTGGTCTTCAGATTCGAGAGAGATCTGAGTGTGTAGAAGTGACGCCGTTTTGGGTTTCAGATTCCTCTTACGCTAGCGATTCAGATCTGAGTAGCGGGTGACGTGTCCAGTTGTGATAGTGGACTTGTGCGACGTCGTTTGAGTAAGTCGAGACCTGTTTTCTGTAGAGAGATCTATTGTAAAATTCAGATCTGAGCGGGAATATCAGCTTTGTACCTTAAGTTGTCGGTGGGATCTGTTCAGCAAGCATGGACAGATTTGAGTATATAGGGGACTTTGACTTCGTTCTTTATTATTGTTTTCCCGACACTTAGAATATTTCTTGATAGCGAACTCTGTCGCGATACCCTAGCTACTATTCACCTTATCTTCTCCGATTGCCGACGGTAGACAGCTCCGATTGAAGTAAGAGTGGTAGCGCTGGATCCTTTTGCTGAGACGCTTCATTTGATACTGCTTTTGGACGCTTGCTTGAAACTGGTGAGGTGTGCGAAGACATCTCCCTTGTGTAGTCTGTTAGCATAAGAGTCGGATTTCGCCTGCCGTTGAGGTAGCTCGTTGGGTAAGTGTTAAAGATCCTACCTTGTGCTTTGTTTAGAGCCTTCTGTTGTGTTAGAAGGGTAGGATAGACTTGGGTTAAGCTTGTAGCTCCCAATTTGTGGTTTCTATGTTACTGTCCCTGAGTTAGTATCTGTATTTGGCTTAGCAGGTGTGAGATCTGTGTTGCTCGGGACCCCGTTGTAGTAATTGTAGCATATAATACTTGAGGTACGGATGTGAGCTTGTTTTACAGCGTTGAATTGGACATGGATACTATGTGCTGCTATGTATGCTTCTGTGTCGTTGTCTGCTTGTTTGTATGTGTTGTTAAATCGGAAGTTGTTCATTGCATACACATTATTCATGAGCATTCAGATCCTATTGAGCTTACCTTGTTTCTGTTGATCTCTGTGCGTACCAGGATGCTGTTGAGGCTGAGCGGGTAACTCCCGTACCTCATCTCCCTGCTAGGATCTGTTAGCCACTATGAGCGGAGTAGGTAGCCCACACCTCATGAGTTGGGCAACAGCAGTTTGAGCTTTGTGTTGCATCTGGTGCCATGTGTTGAGATGAGTGGGTAGCTCCCATATACTCACACACCCCGTGGAAACTGTTGTTCCGTTGATTTGTTTCTGTTGTTGAGCAGTTCTTGAGATCCTTGTGGCTCTATGTGTTTGGTTGTAGCCTTGTTCTCATGCATAGCACTTGCATTTTATCTGTTGCCATTTAACTGTTGTTCTTCAGTTGCTCTCCATACTGGGGTTTGAACCCATGTCCCTCTAGGGCTGGTATTGTTTGCCTGTGTATGTATTTTCAGGTTATCATGGTTACTCTGCTGGTCATGGAGTAGACCCAGCTGGAGGTGCCCCAGGAGGTGGTTAGAGTGTCCCAGTTAGCGTATAGCATATATGTATAAACACTGTTAGCCGGGGAATGCCCTATGCTTTATTGTATTTCAGTTGTTTTCTGTAGTGCTTGTATCTGTTGAATGCTGTACTGTTGTACTGAGTTATTTTAATTACTGGGATATTTTGAGTATCACAGTATTTTAAATTATGTATCCTTCAGTCAGGCCAAAGCGAAAATTTTAGCCACTATTTTATTTCTTCCGCTATGTGTTTGCTTGGTTAAACTCTGTAATTGAGCATGAGGCCTGACATTTTTGGTATCAGAACTTAAGCTGGGATAAGCTCGATTTCTTTGATCACACTGTCTAGGCACAGTGTTGCGTGTTGCATGTTCATGACTATGCGATTTATTTGTTGTATGATATATCTGTTGCTGAGTGACCTTACCCTCTTAGTGCCTTCATAGATGCCGCCTAGACGTAGGGGTAGAGGTAGAGGGCAGTTTCAGGAAGAGTCCGAAGGTCAGAATGAGGAAGTGCAGCGTAGTGTTCCTCGTCGTGGACGCGATAGACAGGTTGACTTGGAGGTAGATGAGCTGGCAGCTCGGGTGGACGATATGGAACTAGTGATGGCGAGGTTTCAGCGGATGAACCCTCAGACGTTCAATGGCGATGAGCCTAGTTCTGATGTTTAGTCCTGGTTGCAGCATATTACTGGGTTGTTCGATCGTGTCAGGTATGACGATGAGCGTAGGCTGAGTTTAGCTACGTTTCAGTTGAGGAGAAGTGCCAAGCGTTGGTGAAGAGGTGCTTCGAGGACTCTAGAGGAGACAGGTGTAGAGATTTCTTGGAGTAGCTTCTGTACTGCCTTTCGTCAGGAATACGTTCTGGAATCTTTTGTGAACGCCAGGGAGCGAGAGTTTGATAACCTGGTGCAGGGATCTTTGTCCGTGGGAGAGTATGCCCGGAGGTTTTCTTCTCTTCTTGCATATGTTCCGCATGTTGCTGGCCGAGAGAAGGTGTTGGATCTATGTGAACAGATCCAGAATGTGTTTTGAATTACACAAAACCTATTATTGTGTTATTGACAATTCTACGTAGTGTGCAGAACTTAAGTAAGGTGAAGAAGTCTGAATGAAGAGCCGTGCGTTGCATTGCCTATCAAACAGTAGAAATCTGGTAACTATAGAGCGAAAGCAGCGATGATGACGTCACTAAATCTGATACATAAAGAGCGAAAGCAGCGATGATGACGTCACAGAAATCTGGAAGCGCAAGGGAGGAACGTCGTCGTTTTGTATTTAGCGCTGGAATCTGGTGAAGAACTTCGAGCAGATTTGATGACGTCATAGAAATCTGACAGAAACTCATGAAGTCTAAATGAGAAGACGTTCAAGGAAAACAGATTTGCTTACGTCATATTTACATGATGGACAACAATGCTTATGTAACCAAATCTGATAGACAGAAACGCATGAAGTCTGAAATGTCGAAGAGGAGAAATTTGGAAACAGTAACGACGTCGATATAATTAGAAGCGAAGTATTCAGCAGCAACAATAATATTCGATGAACAAGAGATCAGCAGAAGTCGGGAGGAACAACGAATCAGCAGAAGATATTGAACCAGCTGGAGTAATCAATACAGCAGTTGCGCATATTCACCTGCTGGTAGATCAGCAGGAAGAACGCAAAAAGAAATCAGCTGGTGGAAAACATGAATCAGCAATTGCAAAAGGAAAGAACCAGATGCAGAGTTGTGCATAAACCAGTCGACTAGAAGAAACAAGAAAAGAAGAACAAAAATCAGTCGACTGAAACAAAAGAAAAGAACCAGTTGCAAAATTGATCCAGCAGCAGTAGTTGATAAACCAGTTGGTGCAATGAAACAAAATCAGTTGCTGCACTGAAATGAATATAAACCAGACGCAGAAATGGAGGATATTCCAGACGCTGAAATGAAGCACTAGACGCAGTAATTGAAGAATATCAGACGCTGTGGAAAGGAAGTAAAAAGCTGATGATGGATTGAATTCTAGAAGATGATGAATCAGTTTATATGAAGCGCAGCAGATGATGAATAGCAAAACAGCAGAGATTAAATAAATTGAATATTGAACAAGATATCAGCAGTAGATAAGAAGCAAAGAAGCATGAGCAAACAGAAGACTTCAGCAGTTGGACTTTGAGCAGAAGATGAAACCAGTTGAAGCAATTGAATAGCAGAATATTTGAAAATATATCAGTTGTTGATATGGAAGAAAACCAACAGCAGCAAACAACTGGTGAACATATTTATTGGAACGAGAAATTGAAACAGTTGATGAATCAAAGATACAACCAGCAGTTGAACAACTGAAACAGAAGAAAGATTGCAGCATTGAAACAAAAAGAAGAAGATTGAATTAATTGCCGCAACGAAATTAATTGTGAGAGCAACCAGTAGTTGCAAACAGTTGGAACAAGAAGTTAACAGCTGTTGCGCACTAACAATAAAGAGATAGAAGAGAAGCTGTTGTAATGGAATCAACGCTCAAGATGGAAAGAATCAATGGCTGAAATAGAGTCGTACATAATGCCTCAATTCAAGGGAACAAGATGTGTACTATTCTGGAAAATAGTAAAATTTACAGAGGAGCGTTGCACGGAAATGGAAA
>KQ992328.1:29572-71702 GCA_001598015.1 Dorcoceras hygrometricum
AATTTGTCTAACGGCCATTTTTGAATCAGAGTATATAAGGTGAAGAAATTAAAACAGAGAACAACATCTTCACCAACATCTATCTCTCGCATCTATTACTGGGTTTTCTCACACACTCCATTGAAGAACAATCGAGTCCCAGTAACACATCTCGAAGAACATTCCTTTTGTTCTTAACAGATTTCATCTTCGATATATATCTTCTGGTTTACTTTTGTAAACTAATTTGATTGATTCAAAACCAGAAGATTACAGTACTCAATTGTATTAAGCTCATTGTATATCCATAGTTGAGTCTGTAACGAGTTGCTGTGTGTAGCAATTCGAATAGCCAAGTCATTTGGTTTTCGCAGTGTATCTGCGCAGGTGATTGTATTGCAGCAGAGACGTCTGTTGCAGTAGTGTGTTGCTAGGAGTCCATACAGGTGCTGCTTGTGTGGGTGGGTGTTTGCAGATTGCCTGTAACCATCAAAGTCTTCTAGTGGAATCCTTCCGAGGCGGAAGAAGGGGAGACGTAGGATTTTGATATCCGAACTTCCGGAAACAAATTCTCGACTCTCTTTTACTTACGTGCATTACATTTATATTACTGTTCACTGTTCAATCGGTTTTATTCCGCACAAACTTGTTAACCGAGAAAACAGAAGTGACCAAGAGCCTCACAAATCTGGTAACACAGATTTGTGTTTAGCGTGACTTGCTAAAAACAGATTTTAAGGTTTTTGAAAATAAAAATCGAAGGAGTTCATTCAACCCCCCCCCCCTTCTGAACTCCTATTACTTGTTTTGATCCTATTTTGGGACCATCAGAAGGCAAAGAGGAACATGTTCATGGAGGGGCTCAATGAAGAGCTGTATTCTTTGGTGTTGGCGGGTTCACCGGCGAGCTATGCATAAGCGGTGTACAGGGCTATAGACATTGAGGAAGGACTACAGAACCGTCGGTCACGTGTTAGGCCGCAAGGAGTGCAAGGTAGTAGTGCCGTGGTTCCGGGGGTGCAACCTTCCCAGTCAGTGCAGTCATCTCAACCACCCCAGTAGTAGGTAGCCCATCAGCCCGGACACCAGAGGTTTAGGCCTCGTGGTCGTCAGTTCAAGAAGAAATCTGGTTCGAGTTCTTCTGGCTCGGGTAGTTCAAGCAGTGGTAGTAGTTCCAAAGTTGAGATTTGTGGCCAATGTGGTGGAAGGCATCCTACAGCGAAGTGTTTAGGTGTGCAAGGTTCGTGTAACGTCTGTGGTCAGTACGAAAACTTCGCGAGAGTGTGTCCTTTGTCTGGATCTCAGCATACCGCCACTCCATCGCAGGGTCGAGGTGGATCGTCTAGAGGTAGTTATTTTCCAGTTCAGCAGCAGCAGAGGTTGGGGGAGCCTCAGTTTAGGCCGTTTCAGCAGCCTGGTCCTTCGCGATTTGGACAGTCTTCCCATCCTCAGTTTTCTGGACCTCAGTTTGCCCAGGTGAATGCCATGACTAGGGAGAAAGCGGAGGGCACGCCAGGAGGAGGAGTGATCGTAGGTACTTGTTTTGTCTTTGATTTTTCTGCACGTTTGTTGTTTGATACAGGAGCATCACATTCGTTTATTGCTGATGCATTTGTGGTTGAGCATGGGTTGCATACCACTACTTTGTGTGATGTTGTGTCTGTAGCGACTCCTGCCGGCGCGAGCCTGTTCTCCCAAGAGATTTTGTTGAATGGCGTTCTTAGGTTTGGCGAGAGCGTGTTGTTAGCCTACTTGTATCAGGCTAGTGATGTGGGATTTCGATTGTATAGTGGGAATGGACGTGTTGTCTAGCTATAGGGCCACTGTGGATTGTTTCCATGGAGTTGTGCGCTTTAGGCCGCAGTCTGGCGAGAAATGGAATTTCTATGGCCAAGATTCCCGATCGAAGATTCCTTTAGTCTCCGCGATGGAAATGTTTAGCCTGTTGTCGCTAGAGAATGCTGGTTTTATGATCTATGCCTTAGATGCGTCTTCTTCTTCGAGCGTAGAGCTTAGTAGGGTTCCCGTGGTTCGACATTTTCCAGATGTGTTTCCACAGGAGATTCCTGGTTTTCCTCCGAGAAGGGAAATAGACTTCAGCATTGAGTTGGTACCTGGTACAGTCCCGATTTCGAGAGCTCCGTATCGTTAGCGCCTGCGTGAGTTGATGGAGCTTAAGGTTCAGCTTCGTCATTTGCTGGATAAAGGTTTCATTAGGCCTAGCATGTCACCTTGGGGAGCGCCTATCTTGTTTGTTAAGAAGAAGGACGGGTCGATGAGGATGTGCATCAAATTTAGGCAGTTGAATAAGGCGACAGTGAAGAATAAGTACCCTTTGCCTAGGATCGATGATTTTTTTGATCAGCTCCAGGGTTCGGCTGTGTTTTCTAAGATCGTTTTTCGTTCGGCGTACCATCAGTATCCGTGAGCAGGATGTTGAGAAGAATGCATTTCGTACGAGGTATGGGCATTATGAGTTTCTAGCTATGCCTTTTGGTTTGACGAATGCTCCTGCAGTTTTCATGGACTTGATGAATAGAGTCTTTAGAGAGTTCATCGATTAGTTTGTGATTGTGTTTATCGATGACATTTTGGTGTACTCTAAGACTCCGATGCAGCGCAAAGAGCATTTGAAGTTAGTTCTTCAGACGCTTCGAGACTCGCAGTTGTATGCTAAGTTCTCCAAGTGCGAGTTTTGGTTAGACCGAGTTGTGTTTTTGGGTCATGTGATTTCAGTCGATGGTATTTTTGTGGATCCCAGTAAGGTAGAGGCTGTGATTAATTGGGAACGTCCCAAGAATATTGCTGAGATTCATAGTTTCTTGGGTTTTGCTGGCTATTATCGGCGCTTTATCGAGGGATTCTCTAGTATAGCTAAGCCAATGACGCAGTTGACTCAGAAAGACAAGAGGTTTGTGTGGACTGAGCAGTGCGAGAATAGTTTTCTGTTGCTCAAGGAGAATCTAACTACATTGCGTATGCCTCTCATCAGTTGAAACCGCATGAGACTCGTTACCCAGTTCATGATTTGGAATTAGCGGCAGTGGTGTTTGCCTTAAAGGATTTGGCGCCACTACTTTTATGGTGAGCAGTTTGTGGTGTACTCCGACCACAAGAGTCTTCAGTATCTATTTTCTCAGTCAGATTTGAACATGAGACAGCGTAGGCGGATGGAGCTTCTTAAAGATTTTGATTGTGAAATCAAATATCAGCCTGGGAAAGTGAATGTAGTTGCTGATGCATTGAGCAGAAAGGCTCAAGTGGCGATGCTGGCTTCGATGCAGATTTCGAAGGTCCATGAGCATCTGAGCACTACTGGTTGGCGATTTAACCCAGATGAGGATTATGTTGTGGTGTCTTCTTTTCAAGTTGAGCCACAAATTGTTGCTAGCATTAGAGCAGCTCAGAGGTCTGATCCATCCATCCATGAGTTGAAGCTTAAGGTGAGATCTGGTCAATTGGAGGACTACTCTGTTTCATCAGATGTGTGTTTGAGGTTTCGTGGCAGGCTGGTTGTGCCAAATCTGTTCGACTTGAAGGAGGAGATCTTGAGAGAAGCACATTGCAGTAGACTTAGTGTACATCCTGGTGCAAGGAAGATGTATCATGCCTTGAAGCAACATTACTGGTGGGCAGGTCTGAAGAGTGATGTTGCTGATTTTATAGCCCGATGTCTGAATTGTCAGCAAGTCAAGGCTGAGAGGATGAGACCTGGTAGTTTGTTGCAAAGCTTAGAGGTGCCCCAATGGAATTGGGAGTACATAGCTATGGATTTCGTCATGCATTTGCCTCGTTCCAGTAGAGGTTGTGATGCGGTTTGGGTTGTGATAGACAGATTTTCGAAGTCTGTGCACTTCATTCCCTACAAAATGACTTATTCTTTGAAGAAGATGGCGAAGCTGTACGTAGATTTTGTGGTACGTTTGCATGGTGTGCCTGTTTCCATTGTTTCAGATCGTTGTTTCAGATCGTGATCCAAGATTTACTTCCAGGTTTTGGAAGAGTTTGCAAACATCTTTGGGTACTAGATTGGCTATGAGCACAGCGTTTCATCCCCAGACAGATGGCCAATCTGAGAGGACTATCCAGATTTTAGAGGATATGTTGAGAGCTGTTGTGATGGATTTTAGTGGTAGCTGGCAAGATTCGTTGTCTTTTGTTGAGTTTTTCCTACGATAATAGCCATCAGGTCACGATTGGAATGGCACCGATTTGAGGCTTTGTATGACAGAAAGGGCCTTTGGAATTTGAGGTTGGTGATCTAGTTTTCCTTAAGGTTTCTCCTTTTCGCAGTGTTATGAGATTTGGTATCAAGGGAAAGTTGTCCCCTCGTTATGTTGGTCCTTATGAGATAGCTGAGAGGATTGGCCCGTTGGCATATCGTTTGCTGTTGCCACCAGATTTGTCTTTCTTACATGATGTGTTTCATGTTTCGATGTTGAGGAAATATGAGCCAGATCCCTCGCATGTGTTGAGAATTGACGAGGTAGAGTTAGATCGGACTTTGAGTTAAGTTGAGTATCCCTTGCAGATCATAGATAGAAAAGAGAAACAGCTGAGGAATAAGATCATTTCCTTAGTGATGGTTCAGTGGAGCAAGCATGGTAGAGAGGAAGCTACTTGGGAGCTGGAAGAAAAGATGCAGCGTGAGTGGCCGCATCTGTTTGAGTGAGCGTTGTATCTGATTCCAGTAGTTGGTTTGGTTGCTTGTTGTTTTTCCCCAGTTATCTTGAACTCTTGATTTGAAGTTCATTGATTTCGAGGACAAAATCCTGTTTTAGCGGGGGAGAGATGTGAGACCCGAAAGTTTAGAAGGATTAATTGAGTTAATTAATCGGGTTTTATTGGATTCAGATTTGAGCGAACGAGTCTGGGTGTCCAGCTTTGAGTCGATATGCTTGGAGAAGCTATCGGGTTTTGTATAAGTCCTTGGAACAGATCTGGAGGGTTAGAGTTTTTTTGTGGAATCTGTTCAGATGTGAGCGTTGGTCATCGCTGAGTGATTGTGTTCAGCAGTCGTGGTGGAATCTGTTGTCACTGAGCAGAAGACAGTGCGCTAGCTTGTTTTGTAGCGAGTAGCTAAACTACGTCGTTTGGATTAGTTAGAACGACAGCATTGTGGTTTAGCGGGCGAGACTCAGTTGTGAGTAGCGTTGGTCTTCAGATTCGAGAGAGATCTGAGTGTGTATAAGAGACGCCGTTTTGGGTTTCATATTCCTCTTGCGCTAGTGATTCAGATCTGAGTAGCGGGTGACGTGTCCAGTTGAGATAGTGGACTTGTGCGACGTCGTTTGAGTAAGTCGAGACCTGTTTTCTGTAGAGAGATCTGTTGTAAAATTCAGATCTGAGCGGGAATATCAGCTTTGTACCTTAAGTTTCGGTGGGATCTGTTCAGCAAGCATGGATAGATTTGAGTATATAGGGGACTTTGACTTCGTTCTTTATTATTGTTTTCCCGACACATGGAATATTTCCCGATAGCGAACTCTGTCGCGATACCCTAGCTACTATTCACCTTATCTTCTCCGATTGCCGATGGTAGACAGCTCCGATTGAAGTAAGAGTAGTAGCGCTGGAATCCTCTTGCTGAGATGCTTCGTTTGATACTGCTTTTGGACGCTTGCTTGAAACTGGTGAGGTGTGCGAAGACATCTACCTTGTGTAGTCTGTTAGCATAAGCGTCGGATTTCGCCTGCCGTTGAGGTAGCTCGTTGGGTAAGTGTTAAAGATCCTACCTTGTGCTTTGTTTAGAGCCTTCTGTTGTGTTATAAGGTTAGGATAGACTTGGGTTAAGCTTGTAGCTCCCAATTCGTGGTTTCTATGTTACTGTCCCTGAGTTAGTATCTGTATTTGGCTTAGCAGGTGTGAGATCTGTGTTGCTCGGGACCCCGTTGTAGTAATTGTAGCACAGAATACTTGAGGTACGGATGTGAGCTTGTTTTACAGCGTTGAATTGGACATGGATACTATGTGCTGCTGTGTATGCTTCTGTGCCGTTGTCTGCTTGCTTGTATTGTGTTGTTAAATCGGAAGCTGTTCATTGCATACACATTATTCATGAGCATTCAGATCCTATTGAGCTTACCTTGTTTCTGTTGATCTCTGTGCGTACCAGGATGCTGTTGAGGTTGAGCGGGTAACTCCCGTACCTCATCTCCCTGCTGGGATCTGTTAGCCACTATGAGCGGAGTGGGTCCCACACCTCATGAGTTGGGCAACAGCATGTTGAGCTTTGTGTTGCATCTGGTGCCATGTGTTGAGATGAGTGGGTAGCTCCCATATACTCACACACCCCGTGGCAACTGTTGTTCCGTTTATTTGTTTCTGTTGTTGAGCAGTTATTGAGATCCTTTTGGCTCTATGCGTTCGGTTGTATCCTTGTTCTCATGCATAGCACTTGCATTTTATCTGTTGCCATTTAACTGTTGTTCTTCAGTTGCTCTCCGTACTGGGGTTTGAACCCATGTCCCTCTAGGTCTGGTATTGTTTGCCTGCGTATGTGTTTTCAGGTTATCATGGTTACTCTGCTGGTCATGGAGTAGACCCAGCTGGAGGTGCCCCAGGAGGTGGTTAGAGTGTCCCAGTTAGCGTATAGCATATATGTATAGCACTGTTAGCCGGGGAATGCCCTGTGCTTTATTGTATTTCAGTTGTTTTTTTTAGTGCTTGTATCTGTTGAATGTTGTACTGTTGTACTGAGTTATTTTAATTACTGGGATATTTTGAGTATTACAGTATTTTATATTATGTATCCTTCAGTCAGGCCAAAGCAAAAATTTTAGCCACTATTTTATTGCTTCCGCTATGTGTTTGCATGGTTAAACTCTGTAATTGAGCACGAGGCCTGACAAAATTAGCTCCTAGATTCGTTGGTCCCTTTGAGATTGTTGAGAGGATTGGAATCTTGGCTTATAGTTGCAGCTGCCTGATGAGTTAGCTGCGATGCATGATGTGTCTCATGTGTCAATGTTGAGGAAATATGAGCCAGATCCATCCCATGTGCTGAGGTCTGACGAAGTTGAGATGGATTCTACCTTGATCTATGTTGAATATCCAGTACAGATTCTGGATAGGAAGGAGAAGCAGCTGAGAAACAATACTATACCGTTGGTGATGATCCAATGGACCAAGCATGATAGAGAAGAAGCTACCTGGAAAGTTGAAGAAAAGATGAGAAAGGAGTGGCCTCATCTGTTTGAGCATTGGCAGTAGCATTCCTGGTAATCTTCTAGCTTGTTGTTTGCGTGTTTTGAGCATTTTTTATTCTTGGTTAGTGTCTTCTGTTAAGCATTGAGACATGTTGGATAGTTTTGTGTTTTAGTTTTGGTGTTTTCTTGGTTATGATCTGTAGTTGTGAGTTGATTTCGAGGACAAAATCCATTTATAGTTGGGGAGAGTGTGAGGACTAGAAATTTGTTAATTGATGATTAATCGGTTAATCAGATCTGGATGAGGATTAACCAAGGGAGACGTTAACCATCGGGTTTTCAGATATGGAGGAATTGGTTAATCTGTTGATGATATTCGGATTTGATGTAGAACAACTCTGATGTTATTTGTTGGTCGCTATTGGGTGGCTTGGAACAGATCTGATTTGCAAGAGGATTTGGGGTAGATAGTATTCGAGTATGACATGTTTTGTGTATCGCGTTTGATTTGAGAGTCTGTCGGGAGTGGATGTCTGGAAGACATCAGATTTGAGGTGAATCGCTTGGAGACGATTAGCCATTAGGATTCCCGCGTGAGTGCTAGCAAGAATAATATTTGAGATGTTCTAGAGACTCTAAGCTGAGGGAACAGTTTTGAGTAGTTGAACCTAGAGCGGGAGGTAATGCGACATCGTATCGTGTTACCAGATTTGACGATAGTTGAGTGAAATCTGTTCAGCGGGTGTGAGGATGTGCGCGTCAACTTGGGGAAGTTATGTGTTGGTCAATGGTACTGTGTGGACCGATCCGGTTCATGAGCTTGGTGCAGACCTGTACGGTTTGATGTTTTCAGATTTGATCAGATCTGGATGTTTGCGAGTGGGTCTCTGTGTACGTGTGATCTGTTTGTTTTGAGCAGGACTCCTACGCGACGTCGTTTGGTGATCGCGCTCTAGTACAGCGTAGAGAAGTCAGATCTGAGTTAGCGCTAAGATTTGAGTGTTGGTATCAGCTTTGGCGTGAGTAATTGACTTTCGCTGTAGCGTTGACTGGAATATTTATATATATACCAGTGTCGATCAACACTTAGAGAATCTTGAAACCCTATATTTCTTATCTTCTTTCTGAGAGCTTCTCAAACCCTCACTGTTCACTCGAACGCTATTTCTTCGATTACCATCGATTTACGCCGCTGTTTGGAGCAAAATTGGTGGCGCTGAGCTCTTCTCCTTAAGATCTTCCGATTTATATCATTTTGGAGACTTGGATCGTAAGTGTTGAGGGAGCACGAAGTGGTTGCAGTGTTCGAATATCTTTGTGATTTCTGGCCAGTAGTTCTTTCGTTCTTAAGAAGCTTTGGGTGGTAGCTACGTGATTGCTCGAGCAGAATTTGTTAGGTGTTCGTCGAGATCTGTTGGAGTTGTGTTCTCGTGTGTGAGCTGCTGGTCGAGTACCCCTTTGTGATCTGTTGAGGTAGCGGTGGTGTAGAGATTGAGGTTTGAGGTACGAATTGAGCGTATTTTAACAGCTCTAATATCAGCATGTGAATATTTCCTGCGTAGTTGAGTTGCTGTGGTTATGTGCTAGGGAATTATCTAGCCGTGCTGATTTGATCTGATTGTTTCATGATTGTGCTTAATTATTATGCATTTTGTGAGCTGATGTTGTCTTGCATTCATGCATACATACTGAGCTTGTTTCCTTGTGAACCGATCCATTTATACGTTGTGATCGGCCGGCTGGGTTGTCGCACCTGAAAGGTCCAACGTTTTTACTACTTAGTGGTGGCTGTTTGAGTCGTCGTGCCTGAATACCACTAAACTTTGATGGGCGGCTGATCTGTCGTACCTGAATATCACAGGATGGTGATTTCTGCACAACTGAGTTATTGTGCCTTGCTTACCGATGATTCTTGGTAGCCCACATGCATTGCACGATGGGATATTGCATGTATGATATGATTGCTGTTTTCTTGATGCTATTTGTACTGATTGTGCCTTGATTTCCAATGATTCTTTGGAGCCCACATTCATTGCACGTATGGGATATTGCATGTATGATATGATTGCTGTTTTCTTGATGCTCTTCGTACTGAGGTTTGACCTCGTTTTATTTTCCCGTTTTTGGGCTGCTTTGGTCTATGTTGGCCTTTGCAAGATCTTCAGGTAATCCAGCTGGACCGAGTGGAGCGTCAGCTGGTAGATCCCCGTTTTGAGTCCTAGTGATATATACTATGTATTGAACCAGGGGATGCCCTGCGTGATTATGTATTTGGGGATCTATATTTGTATTTTACCTGTATTTGTTGTTATTGCTGTTGTTGGATTTTGAGTCGAAATCCATATTTTGAGTATGTTGTATTGTAAGAGTTGATGTTAGTTCAGGCTCAAAAGGAAAAATTTTTAGCCCGTATTGCTTCTGTGTAATTAAGATTAATTGAGTAATTAATCTGTGTTTAGCGCACCGAGCCTGACAAACCAACCCACGCACCACGCAAAACAATCAAATACAATGCAAACGAGTGTGATGTTCTCGTGTCAACTAAACTCACGCAGAGTTCACAAGGATAGAACAACTACTAGCAAAACTCCTCCGGACATAACATCAGCTTGTTCCTCAGTCATCTCCTTCGCCCGAGTTTGCTGAAGTCTCGGTTCCTGAGACAGAGAAATCTCTCTAAACTTAGACGCATCCGGTAGCTGAACTCCTGATTGCTGGGACTGGAAAGGAGGACACGGTCGTCTCAAAGAACTTATAGTTGAACCCTGCTGCAGCAGATTGAACACTGATCTCTGACAGAAGGACACACTCTAGCAAAGTGTCCAACCTGACCACATCAATTGCAAGCTCCTCGCACTCCAACGCATTGAGGGGGCCAAAGACGGACTCTCACAATGCCTCTCAGGAGCACTAGGTTGGGAGACATCCTCTCCCTTGGCACTAACCAAAGCTCTTGAATTACTCACTACCTGCCCACTAGCTCTACCTCTTATCCTCGGCGGCATCTAAGAGGTACTCAAAATAAGCACACAAGCAAGTAGTTCACGCAATCAAGAACAAACAAGAGAGCAATAACTGTGCCTAAACTCAAGTGTGATAGAAAAGAATCGAGCTTATCCCACTTCAAGCTCTGATACCAAAAATGTCAGGCCTGGTTCTTATAGACACAGATACGACACGCAAAACACGGAAGCTTAAAAAGTGGCTAAATTTTTTTTCTTTTTGGCCTGACCTTAAGATACATCTTTCTACATAGGCGTATACTAAAAATTCAATTTTGTATAAAAGAGACAACATAAATATGCCAACGAAAGCAAATATATATACACATGACTCCAAATAACTCAAGTCAATATATACAACTACACAGGGCATTCCCTGGCACTGACTCGATATAGCATACGTAACTGGGAACCCACATCTGGGACTGCAACAGCTGCCTCACACACGGACCAGCTGAACTACCTGAAAAAGGCCTTCAATGGCCAACACACGGCCAAAGCAGCCCCAAGGGAAACACATGAGGTTAAACCTCAGTACGAAGATCAATCAACAACAGCTAACAATAAAGTATAAACAAATGCGTGCAATGCATGAATAAAGGTACAATGCATTATCGGGGCTCAAGGAACGACTCAACAGCTGGAGATACAACGCTCACAGAAACACTCAACAGCTTGAGGTGCATAGCTCGCTGGAACAGCTCACCAGCCAGAGGTACAAGGCTCGCAGAACAAATCCACGACTGGAGGTACAAAGAATAGTGGCCACGGAGCATGTGAGAGCGTGGTAGCTATCCACTCGTCTCAACACGCAGTACCAAAAGCAAGAACAGCTCAACCTACTGATGCCCAAAGCTCATGAGAGCGTGGTAGCTATCCACTCGTCTCATAGCGGCAAACCACCCGAAAGCAGGGAGAAGAGGAGCACGGTATCTAGCCGCTCGTCCTGTGAGAGCGTGGTAGCTATCCACTCGTCTCAACACGCAGTACCAAAAGCAAGAACAGCTCAACCTACTGATGCCCAAAGCTCATGAGAGCGTGGTAGCTATCCACTCGTCTCATAGCGGCAAACCACCCGAAAGCAGGGAGAAGAGGAGCACGGTATCTAGCCGCTCGTCCTCAATAGAAGAATCTTGGTACACACGGGTTAGCACAACATCAAACGGCTAGCAAAGAAAACAAGCTCAATGAAAGCTGACTACTAGCAAAGGACAGCAAGGGCATAGGCTCAACTCACAGAACAACATGCAGATCACAAGGGAGGAGCTCATTATGCTATGCAGATGCATTAAAATGCTCAACGTGATATGTATGCTTGCAATGTCCGAAAAAACTCATGCAACAACATACTATAAGCATAAGGCCAGCAGCACAAAAATAAGAACATCATTTAGTACTCATGGCAGCTTAGGGAATCAGCATGCAGAACACAACCAGCTTAGGCTACAACAGGTAATACGAAAAACAGATAAAGCAACAACATGCAGTATACAAATAGCTCGGGCCTCATACAGACACCACGGCATAGCTGTACAGCACACATAAATATATTCCCATGCCTATCTCAAAGCTGTAATACAAGCTCAGATTCGTACCTGCTCAAATCTTACCAACTACCTCATAAAGCTCACGGCAGAAGAGAGCACACACACCAGCTACACATAATAGCTCACGCACGCACCACTGCTACCACGCCAATAGCCATAGGGTTGCTAACATCTCGGGAGGACCAACAACAAATCCTAAGGCACTCAGCAACCTAAAATATTAAACACAGCAGAATACTAGCTCAAGCTCAATGAGAAACTAGCTCGGAGCAGAACTTGTAACAGACCCACGAGCTAACAAACCCTAGGTTACGACATTCAGCTAGAGTCTACTCTACAATAACGGAACTAGTCTTAAACGAAACCAAGAACAAGGAACAACATTTACAGTTCGCAGAATACCAGCTAGGGAGAACAACCCGACGGGGAAACGCAACAGACGGCGCACGCTCTACTACTTTGCGTCTCCTCCACCGGCCATCTCTGGCCACGATACCAGTAGGGAACTGACAGGTTTGGAACGGGGTTTCCAACGGTACCACTCTTGACCAAAATTGGCCGGTCGGACTTCGGCAATCGGAAAAACAGAGGTACAAATGAACAGTAGATGTGAGGGTTTCGGGAGAGGTGGCTTCGCGAATACGCTGGAGGAGATAGATATTTTTGGGCAAAAATGACTAAGTAACGGGTCAAAGTCCTATATGTACTACTACACCCTGATCTGATCTATAGTTCCCACAGAACAACTCATAGCTCCTCTACTGCTCTAGCTTAGGTATACACGCACACCAGATCACGCGTTTTCTCAGCCCACACATTCAGATCAGATCGCATACAAAATAGCTTACACATACCCAGCTTAGCACAGAGCTAAAGATCAGATCTCACTTCCAGCACAGGAATTACAGACCACCCCTATCCAGATCGCGAACCCACCAGCTCACGTACAACACAGGTCAGTTCTCGCATACTCAGATCTCACGAACACAACAGAATATGCTCTCCCAGTAGCTCAGGCTCTCAGCAGATTACATCTTAATAGCTCAGGCCAGATTGCGCACTCCGACCAGCTCAGAGCCTTCAGCTCATCTTATAGTTCTTGTGCATGCAGGTTTAGCCCCAATAGCTCAGGAGAGCTAGGTCAACTTCTCCCTGATCTGTCCAACGAAAAGCAGCTCGCAACTACTACAGTAGTAACAGATCATAGTCCAGACCAGTTTACGCACTTGGCCAGCTCACACTTGACCAACATCTCTCGCCTCCAATAGCTCGCGTCCTAACAGATCAGATCGTATCCTACTTACCAGCTCAGGATGCTCCCACAGCTTACAATGCTCCAAAGCTGTTCGATAAGTTCTCTAATCACAGCGCATAATCCCTGAACAGCTTGCGATTCCAGAATGGATTACGCCTGTTGCTCCCTGCTACACAGTATTCCTAAACTACTAACAGCTCACGGACTCAGCATAGTCCGTGCTTAACAGCTTGCGCCCAATCTGGTGCACAGTGAACAGTTTACGCTTCCACCCATCACCAGCTCCCGCAACATACCAGTCACCTCTAAGCTGGGCTCCAATCTGATACAACACACCAGAGCAGCACGACCGCTCTAACAGCTTTCGCCCTTGCCAACTCAAACCGAAACCGAAACAGCTTACACCAACAGCTTAGAGTGAAACGCGATACCTCTCTAAGCTGAATAACCTCGGTTAATTGACCCTTAATCTAAACCCGATTAAGATACTAATTAGCTTGGTTAACCCCAGCCCTCATAGATTGAGGCCTATGTTTAATCATGACGTTAGCCTTGCCGAACCAGCTGTCTACAGGCAGCAGTAAACAAAGCCCTGCAAACTGAGCAGGACTGGAAGGAGATTGATGAAGAACGTCAATTGAAACGTCAAGCCTTTCAAAATAAGGATCGCAGACAATCCAAGAGACTAAATAACAACCATAAGAGGTCTCAGGGACAAGGGCCTTCACAACCCCAGCCGATTAATGTAGTTCCCAAGATTTGTAACAAACCATCTTGTCCAATCTACCTCAGTGCTGATTTGGGCAGGACGTGTGTTATAATTGTGGTAATCCAGGCCACCCCTCCAGTAATTGCCCACAGTCCAAACAACTCATCATCAGTAGAGCTTATGTAATGACAGCAGATCAAGTTCAATCAGACTCTACGATGGTTACAGGTAAAATTGTTGTCGCCAGTATGCCTACCCTAGCTTTATTAGATTCATGTGTCTCATTCTTTTATATTAGTAGTTTTTGCTAAGAAACTATCTATTCAACCAGAGGTGTTAAAAATAGGTTATTGTGTTAACATTCCATCGGGAGAAAGTTTATTAACCAACAATGTTTTTCGCTACATAGAGATTAAATTACAGGGATTTTTCATAGGTGCCGATTTAATAGTATTTCACATGCTTGAGTTTGACTTAATTTTGGGAATGGATTGGTTGACTAAGAATGGTGTAATTATAGATTTTAAATGAAGAACCGTTGAGGTTAAACCACCCGACGGAAATCCATTTTTGTTCCAAGCTGATAAACTCAGCAGAACCCCTAAGCTGATATCAGCCCTGAAAGCCCAGTTATTTAAGAAGGGGCATCAAGGATTCCTAATTAGTGCGTTAACTATAGTAGAAGATAAAAACGTTAAACTCGAAAATGTTGAAGTAGTGAGTGACTTTCTGGACGTATTCCCGGAGGACATATCTGGTCTGCCACCAGATCGGGAGTTAGAATTTGCTATTGATTTAGTACCCGAAGCTGCTCCTATATCTAAGACGCCATATAGACTTGCTCCTACAGAGATGAAGGAGTTAAATGATCAAATCTAAAATCTATTGGACAAAGGTTTCATCAGTCCTAGCACTTCGCCATGGGGAGCCCCAGTATTATTTGTTTAGAAAAAAGACGGTAATATGCGTTTATGCATTGACTATAGGGAGTTGAATAAGTTAACTATTAAGAATAAGTATCCTCTCCCTAGGACCGATGATCTGTTTGATCAACTACAAGGTGTAGCCATATTCTCTAAGATAGATCTCCTCTCTGGATATCATCAGCTAAAAATTAAAGAAGCTGATATCTAAAAAACTTCTTTCAGAACGCGCTATGGACATTACGAATTTCTAATGATGCCCTTCGAATTAACAAACGCACCTTCAACGTTTATGGATTTAATGAATAGGGTGTTTCAACTTTTCTTAGATCAATTTGTAATAGTTTTTATTGATGACATCCTAATATTCTAAGAACAGAACCGAACATTCAAATCAGCTTAGATGCTTGCTGCAAATTTTGAGGACTAAGCAACTTTTTGCTAAGTTTAGTAAGTGTGAATTTTGGCTAGAAGAGGTTGCCTTTCTGTTAGAGTAGATGCCCAACTAGCCAACTTGTGGCGTGTGGGTTTTATTGACTCTTTCACAAACGATCTTTATATATGATATTCGCATTCTTTTATATGGCATTCTTTACTTTCATTATGTGTGTAATGATTTACAATTGTGTTGAGTAAAGACCTAGAATGCACTAAAGCGTATGTTAGATGTGATAGTGGGTATGACGGCTATCATGAAACACATCTAATAGTCGCTGTGTATTCTGAACATGTTCCTAGTCGATTGGGCCGTCAAAATAAGGATAAGGCCGCCCGAGTTCGAGACTAGTATCTGCGATGCGAAGTACCATGTTTCATTGGTAAGGAACATTGTGATGTTCTGAGCATGCAGATAGATAGTGACCTGGTGATCTATCGAACTACCCTCCTTCAGACTTTCCAAGTGGTTACCATTTGTCGAGTGGATAAGTCCGAGGTCTTGGTTGTACTGATTAGTCCTCACGACTCGAAACGTCATTGAGACTCTACATGATAGGCGTCTCACTTTGACCCGTTTGCCGACTCACTTGGGGTCACCAGGCGTCGGGATTGGGTGAGACCCCGATGCATGTAGGAGTCAATGCATCATTGTCGAGGATTCACCGCTCGCAGACATGCGTGGATATCCTATGCTATCTGAGGGGATAATAGTGTGAAAATCTCTGGCCAGAGTACTACAAGTGTTTTAGGTAAATGTGTTTACCTAGTTACACTCGCGATGTCACTATTCGATCTCCAAGATGTATGCCTAGCTATCGGATCTCTAGCGACTCTCGATTTACCAATGGTCGTTGATCTGATCGGGATATATGGATTGAAAGGACCGTACAGTACGCTAACCACGACCGACTGGTTCTTGCAGGCACTATCAGTGATACCTAGGGGATCATGGGGCGATGTTGCTAGACGCTTTACCATGATCCGTTGGGTAGGTCCGGAATTGTGATTCCGGAGCCACAATGGTTGTGGGCCCACGGCTAGCTGTATCCCTGAACCATTGAGGGTCACACAAGTACTGGATTTGAAATTCCCAAACGGATACTCAGCTCAATGTGTTGAGCACGAGAAGAGGATTTCGGGAAGTACGACTTCCTAAAAGTCAACAGGGGTCAAACCGGGATTTGACTCTGTTGAGGGGCAAAACGGTCATTTTGCTATTTAGGGTTTGATAATCTGAAAAATTGTTTTTCACATCATGACATTCAGTTTTGGAAACTGAATCGATCGGTCCGATCTGATCGGCGATCGGAGTTACGATGAAGTCGCAGCGATTGATATCGTCATTTGGACCCGGGCCCGTTGGACCGGCCCAAGTCCAACTTTAAGTCTATATATATTAGGCTTAGTTTAGTGACTTGATTAACACAACTAGACTACACTAAACCTAAACCTAATAGCACTAGCCGCCTCTCCCTCCCTCTCTCTCGCCGCCGCCGCCGCCCCTTTGTCGCCGGAAATTTGTTTCCGGCCAACTCGACGAGGAGAATCCGATCGTGCTGATCTCTTCAGGACTTCTAGTGCAGTCTGACGAAGGAGTCTCGGATCTGGTCGTGGACCGGATTGGCGTATCTACCGCAATCTACCGAGAAGCGCCGGGTTCTTGAAACACCGGTTGGAGCCAGGCACAAGTGCCAGCGAGGTAACACGCCTGAAACACCCTATGTATGTCGATACATGTAGATTTGATTTTCGTATTGATCGCCTCCCGGTTCTGTAATTTTTGTTCTTCCGCTGCCTGACCGGGGGGCGGATCCGGATCCACCAACACTTTCTTGGTCATATAATTTGTAAGAGCGGTATAGAAGTAGACCCATCAAAAGTAGAAGCAGTTCGGGAGTGTCCTGTACCTAAGAGAATTACAGAGATACGTAGTTTTTTAGCACTAGAAGGTTATTACCGGCGTTTCATTGAGGTTTTCAAAGATAGTTGTCCCTTTAACGTCATTGGCCAAGAAGAATGTTAGGTTTGTTTGGACTCCAGAATGTCAATTAAGTTTTGAGAAATTAAAACAAGCATTGATAGAAGCCCCCGTTTTAACTCTATCATCAGGAAAAGGGAACTACACAATTTTCACAGATGCATCTAAGATAGGTTGAGGGCTGTGTTAATGAAAGATAAGAAGGTGATTACCTATGCTCCTAGCAACTGAAAATTCATGAGAAGAATTATCCTACGCACAACCTGGAATTCCAGCAGTGGTGTTTGCATTGAAGATTTGGAGACACTACATTTATGGGGGAAAATGCGAAATATTTACAGATCACAAGATCCTCAAGTATTTCTTCACCCAGAAGGAGCTCAATATGAGACAAAGAAGATGGCTAGAACTGGTGAAACACTATGATTGCATCATTAGCTATCACCCTGGTAAAGCTAATGTAGTAGCAAATGAGTTAAGTAGAAAAGATGTGGGATTAGCTCAACTTTTAGTTCAGATACCTTTAGCTAAGGAAAACGAGAGTTTTAATCTGGAAGTGATCACACATGAGTGTGCCGCAAGATTAGCTGTGCTTACCATTCAGTCAACTCTAAAAGATCGTATCAGAGAAGGTCAAGCGAGGGATGATGAACTACTTAAATGAAAGCAACAAGACGAAGAGAGAGGTGGAAATATTTATACAACAATAGAAGGAATTGTAAAATACCAAGACAGATTATGGGTACCGTGAGCTGATAACTTGTGTACTGAGATTATGAACGAAGCTCATAACACTCCTTATTCCATTCACCCAGGAGACACGAAAATGTATAAATATTAGAAACAGCTGTTTTGTTGGCCATGGATGAAACGTGATATCACCATTTTCGTTTCCGAGTGTTTAACATGCCAACAAGTGAAAGCAGAGCATCAGAGACCAGAAGGGATGTTAACCTATCCCTATACCTGTATGGAAATGGTATAACATTGCGATGCATTTTGTAGTGGGTTTACCAAGAACACTACATGGATTCAACTCTATTTGGGTTATTGTTGATAGATTAACCAAGTCAGCTCACTTTTTACCGATAAAGACAACGTACGATCTAAATAAGTATGTTGAACTGTACGTAAAAGAAATAGTTAGACATCACATAATTCCAAGTTCCATATATCAGATTGACATCCTAGATTTACTTCTATGTTCTTGAAGAGATTACATAGAGCCATGAGAACCAAGTTAACCTTCAGTACAACTTTCCATCCGCAAACTGATGGACAATCTGAAAGAATAATTCAAACATTGGAGGATTTACTTCGTGCGTGTACCCTTGATTTTGAAGAAAATTAGGATTCTAAATTACCCTTAGTGTAGTTCACGTATAACAATAGTTACCAAGCGTCAATAGAAATATCTCCATACGGAGCTCTTTATGGAAGGAAGTGTAGTCACCAATACATTAGGATGATGTAGGTGAAAGGACTGAGATAGGGCCTGACATTATAGAACAGACTGCAGAAGCCATCAAAAGAATACGTGATTGTATGAAGGCGGCACAGAGTAGACAAAAGAGCTATGATGTAGCCATCGCCCGCGAGCTGAATTTTGACGTAGGTTCTCATGTGTTTTTAAAAATAGCACCCATGAAGGGTGGGATGAGATTTGGAAGAAAAGGTAAGCTGAGTCCTAGATATATCTGCCGTTCAAAATTCTAGAAAGGATAGGGACACTAGCTTATTGCTTAGCATTGCCGCCTCAGTTGTCAGTAGTTCACAATGTGTTTCACATATCAACTCTCAGAAAATATATTTCAAACCCTTCTCATGTGTTAAGGTACGAGCCAATACAACTTGCACCTGATCTGACCTATGAAAAAGAGCCAGTGAAGATTCTTCTGAAATAAAACCAAAGGTTAAGAAATAGAAGTATCCCTATGATCAAGATTCAGTGGGCAAACCACTCAGAAAGGGAAGCAACCTGGGAAGCTGAGACAGATATGCGAAGTAGCTACGGAGATCTATTTAAGTAAGGAAATTTTGGGGAATAAATTTTTTTTAGGAGTAGAATTGTAACACCCAGAAATCCATAAATCCACAAATATAAAGTTTAAAGTTTTGAGGGATCTTTTTGTAATGTTATTTTCGATCAGCTTCCATCTGTGCTGATTTTATTGCAGCGTAGAGGCACAATTGTGAGAACGGTCTGGCTGGTCTAGGCAAACCCGATCTGTTCAATTTAATCGATTCGGTCTGCATTTTTAATTGTTTCAAAAACAGAGTAGCACTTTAAATGACACGTTTTTTCACTCATCTTGACTTTGAAATTTGCATATAATACTTACAAACACATCATGCATCCTCATTCACAAAAAACTGCACGTAGAGGAAAAATATTGAAGACGTGCTCTCTGTAAACTAGAAACCGATCAAGGTTTTTTAATTTTTAAAAAAGGGCCGATCGTGTTTGTGAGCTGTACAAGCCGGATAAGTCTCTGTAAATCGTTTGTTAAGGCAAGTAAACTCGGTTTCTTGCTGCACTTTTGAAATCATATATTGTTTCTGTTTGCATGTTTGTTTGAGTTTATGAGGTTTTCATGAAAATTATTGGGTTGCTAAGGTTTTGATTCAGAAAATATTTGTTAGAAAATGCTTGATGATGATCGTCCAGTTCTTCCTGAGCTTTCTAGGATGTTCTGTGAGTAGCTTACAAGCGGCTTACATGTTTTCATTTTAGTAGCTTACAAGAAGCTTCCTGGTTCTTGATTCTGGAATTTTCCTTAGAGATTTCGATTTCTTCAGACTAAGGAAAAGTTATAATTTGTTGGTTATTGTGGATTAGTACATCCGTGAGCTGGTTTCATTTTAGTAGCTTACAAGAAGCTTCCTGGTTCTTGATTCTGGAATTTTCCTTAGAGATTTCGATTTCTTCAGACTAAGGAAAAGTTATAATTTGTTGGTTATTGTGGATTAGTACATCCGTGAGCTGGTTTCCTTTCCAGTCCGCCTCCGAACTGGTTTTCATGGCCAGTAAGTTAGCGAGATGATTTAATTTCCAGCCATCTTGCGTTCCGATTTCTTTGTTTAGTTACTCATGATCTAATTGTCCAGTCTGAGTTGACTTTATTTGACCAAAAAAACCAGAGCTAGTTTCCTGCTTTGAACCAGTATGCTCGTGTGCTGATCATACTCTGGACTGATACAGTAACTTCATGTTTATTTCTTATTTTCTTTAGCTTTGACTCGAAAGTATAATTCAATTTATTCGTATTTATACCCAAATACCAAAGATCGTTTACCAGCTCAGAGCTCTGCTGCTTTTTATTCGTGCAGTCCGAGCTGGTTTTAGCTTTTTTCTTCAGGTGAAATCACAATAGTCTTCGATCATCAAAAGAGTTTTAAAATAGCAATCCATAGAAGAAAGCGATCTGACATAGAGTAAGAAAAGAATGTTTTACAAAAAGATTTAAAGGAATTAACTTCAAATGCTTAAAGTGATTTATGACAAAGATAACAGAAGGTCTCCATAGGAAGGGTGATGACGCTGGCTGACGAACCAGTGTGCCCCTTCACATAGGAAGGGTGAGGATGTTGGTTGACTAACCTTTGTGCCCCTTCACATAGTAAAGATGGGATTTATTACCCAGCTCCTGAGTTCGGATGATAGCGTTATCAAGCAACCCTGACCTATATATAAGTATCCGATCCATAATTCAATAGAAAACAAGAACAGAGCACAGTGTTGTTTACAACCACAGCTTAAAGAAAAGTTTATATTAACATGTACCAAATAATGTTTTTAGTATGTTTCAAACATGTGCAGTTATGCTTTCGCAGTTTTCAGTTTACCAGATTACCATATTCAGCTTATCAGCTTTTAAGTTCTAGAAGCTTATGAGTTTTCAGATATAGTAACAGTTATTGTTATTCCTGTATTGCCCACCTTCGCTATTCCAGATTTACTTGTTGAGCCCCTAGGTTCACTAGTTGAGTGCAGGTGATGAGATTTAAACGGAGCTGTATGGTGCGAGCTGGATCATATCGGGGGTGTTTATCATGTCAGTCGCTTCCGTGCTGTTTCCAGTTTTCAGTCTTTTTGGTTGTATAGAAATTAATATACATCTTTTGAATATTTCGGATTACTTCCTTACATTTTTCAATGTAATCTGAACAATTGGTATGTTTGATTATATATAAAGTTCCATAGTTAAGTTTTGCTTGGAAAATATATACAGACTATTCTCCAGTTATCGCGATATGAAATTTTAAAAGAAGTAGAAAATCAGCCCAGAACAAATTGTCGTCTTTCAATTTGCACCTTCTCGGTTATTAAGTTATTATTTTTGGATCGGGATTCTACAGCTACTCTGCTTTTAAAACAAAACGTGGACCGAACCAATTGGTAATGAAAAATTAATTTAGAGGCGAACCGTGCTTGTCTTGCTCGACTAGACAGCTCTTGCAACCGCACTCCTAAGCAGAAACAAAATCAGCACATATGGAAAGTTGATTGGCGATAAAATTACCAATAGATCCCTAAAACTTTAAACTTTACATTTGTGGATTTATGGATTTCTAGGTGTTACATCATAGATAGATTTGTAATTGTACTCATTGATGATATCTTGGTATTAGAAGACCAATGTCAGGCCCCGTGCTAATCACACAAGATTACAGCACAATTAAGCACATAATCACGGAAGCGAAAAACAGGGCTTAAAAATTTTTCGAAATAATATGGGCCTGAACTCAAAACATTCAAAATATCAATACTCAAAATACGAGTTGACTCAAACTCATATAAAACAGGTAACGACAAATCTCAATCATCAACGATCCCCAAAATACATAAAGACGCAGGGCATCCCCTGGTTCAATACATAATAAAAATATACTGGGACTCAAGGAAGCGGAGATCGACCAGCTGGCGCTCCACTTTGTCCAGCTTGGTTACCTGAAGATCCTGCAAATGGGTAACACAGACCCAAACAACACAAAAGCAGGAAAAGAAATACGAGGTCAAGCCTCAGTACGAAGAGCTATCAAAACAGCTAAACATGCAACATGATATAATCAATGCTATGAAATGCATCCGTCAGCCCATCACAGCTCGGTGGTATTCAGACACAACCAATCAGTCGGTCACCACTCCAATGATAGAGTTGGACGTTTCAGGCATGACACATCTGTCGGCCAGTCACAACATGGCTCTAAATCAGGTCATCAATCAATCTTTCAATCAGGCTCAAGATGTATGCATGTATGCCAATTCAATATTCAATACACAATGCATACAATTTAATACGTGAAAACAGAATGTAAAACTCAATCAATTCACAAGATGTATCACGTAAATCACAGAAGCATATCAGCAGATTTCACAACATCAATCACAGCCATGTTCACGCTCAAAGCTGCTAAATCTGCTCAATTCGTACCTCAAACGGCTGATTTCTACCTCAACAGATATAACAAGGCACGGCAATTCCAACCAGCGCCAACCAGCTTTCACCTGGCTCCTTCAACCACGGCAGAAGCTATCCTGAATCTCAAATCTGTTAAGGAAACTCATACTCAGTTCATATCTAGCTCAAATCTGAACTTCAATACATAATTTCCTACGGCCAAGAACTCGAATCCGGTTCTACCTCTAAACAAAGTACTAACAGTCCATACTAAGCTTAGAACAGTAGGAATTCCTTACCCAGAAGCTGAAACCAGCGGAAGAACTATCAAATTCCACTGTACGAAGAAACCAGCAACTTCACGATCCTCTCCAAGGTCGTTCTACAGCCTCAACTGGGTAACAATGGGAAGAGCAACTCACAAGGAATCCAGCGCCACCAAAATCATCGAAAACAATGGCTGGAATCGACAGAATTCTAGGGAAGAATCGTTCGGGTGAACAGCAGCTAGAACGAGGGTTTGAAATTGGAGATAAAAAATATCGGGTTCAGAATAATTCTAAGTGTCGATCAACACTTATCTATATATCTCTCAATCCACCAGATGCTGCTCACCAAAATCAGCAGACATCGAAACAGTAGGTATCTTACAACAGACACCAGCTGTTGCTCACAACAGAAATCATCTCTTTCCCTCAACGAAACCAGCAGCAACCATCAGACGTTGTATTCTCAAAAGAACATCAAAACGACGCCGCACCAACTAATCAAAACGACACCGCATCGCTCCAGCAGCTGACGACAGATTCCTTTCAAAACAACCAGCAGCTGGTCGCGCTAAACAACTCAAAGGACGTCGTAAAGGACACGTCACCATTGCTGCCAACAGCTGAACAAAAGCGTTACACTCAAAACGCTGTGTTCCAACTTATCAAAACGACGTCGCCTCTCATCAGCGACTGGTTCCTCAAACCAACAGCTGGTCACTCAGCTGGGATAATTCCTCACAACGCAACAGCTGATAGCGCTACCATTCACCAGTCAACACCAAAAAGTTGACCAACACGTGTCGCTTTCTCGTTAATCCTCGCACCCGCGCAACTGCTGCCAGTAGATATCTCATCATGTGCGACTACTGAATAGCGAAACGACGACGCATCACTCCCGCGCCATTAACAACTGATCAGATTCATCAACTAGCACTACAGCTGAACACTAACGCCTGAATTCCTACTGGAATCAGATTTCTTTCGTAAAACCCTCAAATCTACGCGACTATTCCCAAATCAAATCGATTAATCACTAATCTAAAATCTGATTCCTCACAACCAAGAGGCAGCATAAATAACATTTGAGTTAGTTCTCCTCCAAGTGTTATTTTTAGTTGGATAGAGTGGTTTTTCTGGGTCATGTCATTTCTTCTAATGGTATCTCAGTTGATCCCAGCAAGGTAGAAGCCGTTGTGAATTGGGAGAGTCCTAGGAACGTCTCTGAGATTCATAGTTTTTTGGGTTGGGCTGGCTATTACAGGCATTGTATCGATGGATTTTCTAGGATAGACAAGCCTAAGATGCAGTCTACTTAGAAAGATAGGAGATTTTTTTGGAATGAGGAGTGTGAATAATTTTCAGTTGCTGAAATAGAAGTTAACTACCGCTTCAATGTTAGCATTTCCTTCGGGTTCAGGAGGTTTTGTTGTATGATTTGATGCGTCGCTTAGTGGAATGGGTTGTGTTTTGATGCAAAATGGACGAGTCATTGCTTATGCGTCTCAACAATTAAAACCTCATAAGACTCGATACCAGGTTCGTGATTTAGAGTTGGCGGCCATTTTGTTTGCTTTGAAAGTTTGGCGCCAATACCTTTATGTTGAGCAATTTGTGGTGTACACCGACCACAAGAGCCTTCAATATCTCTTTTCTCAGTCTGATTTGAACATGAGGCAGTGCTGGTGGATGGAGTTAATTAAGGACTTTGATTCGAGATATAATATCAACCAAGAAGGGTGAATCTTGTTGTTGATTCCATTAATAGGAAAGCCAAGGTTTCGATGCTTGCATCTTTGAGTATCTTGAAGGTCCATGAGCATTTGGCAATGACTAGTTGCCGGTTCCAACTACGAAAAGACTATTTCATGGTTTCCTCTTTTTAGGTTGACCCGTAGATTGTGTCAGACATCAGAGCAGCACAGAAAACTGAGTCATATATTCACGAGTTGAAGTTGAAGGCACAAGTAGGTCAGCTAGATGATTGGTGTTTGAGGTTTCAGAGTAGGTTGGTGGTTCCTAACCTAATCGACTTGAAATACTTGAGAGAAGATCACTATAGTCGCCACAGTGTCCACCATGGTGTGAGAAATATGTACCACACCTTGAAATCTCACTATTGGTGGAAAGGCACGAAGAATGATATCCCGAGTTCGTGGCACGATGTCTAAATTGCCAGTAGGGCAAGGCTGAGAGGATGAGAGCTAGCATGTTGAATAGTTTATGTCAGGCTCGGTGCTCTAAATCAGTGATTAATTGAGTAGCTGAGAGGATGAGAGCTAGCATGTTGAATAGTTTATGTCAGGCTCGGTGCTCTAAATCAGCGATTAATTACTCAATTAATCTTAATTACAAAGAAGCATAGAAATATGGGCTAAATTTTTTTTCGTTTGGGTCTGAACTAAAAATATCATTTAAAGTACAATCATAATCAAATACGGATTTTAACTCAAAAATCCAAACAACAGCAGTATCCACTCTAAACGTATCCAAGTATGACAATAATTATAGATCCACAAATACATTATCCACGCAGGGCATCCCCTTGTTCATTTATTCAATACATAATATAAATATAACTGAGACTCAAAAAGGGGATCTACCAGCCGACGCTCCACTCGATCCAGCTGGATTACCTAAAGATCCTACAAAGGCCACCACAGACCAAAGCAACCCAAAAATGAAAAATAAACGAGGTCAAACCTCAGTACAAAGAGCATCGATAAAGCAACAATCATATCAGACATGCAATCGTGTAATGCATGAGGGCTACCAAGAATCATCGGTAAACAAGTCACAATGACTCAGCTGTGCAATAAAATCTCAATAATCAATCAGAATCCAAATCACAGCGACTCAGCTGTCTATCACGACTCAGTGATGACATTGGATTCTCAGCACGACGAATCAACTGGTAAATCGCAACTCAACTATTATCAGGTCTCAAAAGCAGGCTCAATATTCTATGCATGAATGCCAAGTAACATCATACTCACACAATGCATATAATTCGCATGCATAAGCAATTAAGCACATGAATCATCATCGAAAACCAGCAAAATCAAGCAGATTCACCTAGCACATAAATCACAGCAGCTCACACACGAATATAAATATTCTCAATGTTGATATTAAAGCTGCTAATATGAGCTCGCTCGTACCTCAACTTCTCACGGATACTACCTCAACAGATCGTACGAGGACAAGAACACAGCACCAACACACCGTGCAAGTCTACTGCCCTAACAGCTCACAGCGAACTTAACAGAACGGCTCAAACCATCACGTAGCTACAACCCCAGTGCTCTAAAGGAATGGGAGAACTATCGGCCGGAAATCACGAAGATGTCCGAGCACTTCAACTACATCGCACCCACTCGACAAGTCGACTCAAGGCTCCAAAGTCGTATCAAACAAATGGTATTGGAGAGACGAACCCAGTGCCACCAATCTTACTCCAAATGGCCGCGTAAATCACGGCAATCGGAAGAAATCGAGTACGATGAACAGTAAGGGTTTGGGGAACAGTACGTATCAAAGGCTCTCTGGAAAGAAGATAGGGAATATCGGATCTGAACTGGCTAAGTGTTCGACACTTATATTTAATCTCCCAGTCAACTCTACAGTGAAAGTCAACCAGCTCAGATCTTAACACTTCACCAGATTAGACTCCTCTACGCTATACCAGCTCCCAACAACCAAACGATGTCGCACAGGAGTCCAGCACAAGACAAACAGATCACGCATATCCAGCGTACAACTCATAACATACGCACAGATCAGCTCTTGGGTCCAACAGATCACGCCACTTTGACAAATCACATTTGCGTATCAGCTCCCACGCACCTATCAGCTCGCGCAACCAATAGATCATGCTAGTCAACTACAGCAACCAGCGTTTAAACTGATGTCGCCAGACGACGTCGCATCATCTCTAGCTCGGGACAAACAGATTACGCATACGTAGACCAGCTCACATGCATCCAGCTCTTGCCTAATCTGGAAACCATAAACGTACCGGTCTACACCAAAATCACGAACCGAGCCGGTCCACATAGTACCACCGAATCGCACACCTGTAAGAGATTTTACATCCCGTCTCTAAGCCAACATCTCATAGCTGTTCCATCCAAAAACAGATCATGCATTCGACAGCTCACACGAACGGGGCATTTCTCTCCAAAGCTGAACACCAGTAGTTCACGAGACAGCAATCAACCTAGTGCTTACTCTCTCTCCGTTAACTCAAATCTCTAAGCTGATACATCCCAGACCAGTTCATGCCTGATCCGTTCTATGTCGAACTCAAAGATCATCAAACAGCCCAAACTAATCTCCTAAGCTGAATACCCGATAGTTCACGTTTCCCTTGGTTACCCTTCATCCAACAGCTTACGCGATTTAGTCTTGATGTTTCCTCTAATCTGCTCATAATATGCCACTAACTAAATCGATTAATTAAAGTCCTCACAGTTTAGAGGTACTCCAATGGAATTGGGAGCATATAGCCATGGATTCGTGACTAATTTTCATCGTTCCAACCAAGTAAGTGATGCGGTTTGGGTTGTGATAGATCGAATGTCTAAGTCAACACACTTCATTCCCTATGATATGACGTGTTCTGTGTAGGAAATGGTGAGAGTGTACATCGATTTAGTGTTAAGTTGTAGAGCCCCAAAATCCCCAAGACCACAAATCGATTAGCCTATCTTTTCTAAGGGATGTTATGAGATTTCGAGCATTTAAGACTTTAGTTCAAATCTGATTTCTTTCCTTCTTTCAGCTTTGAAGCAACGACCAGAAGGTTCCGAAAGGAGTTCTCCCCAAGCACAAAATCTGAAATGATCCAGATCTGATTTGTCCTCTTCAAAAAAAAATGGTAGTAAGTTTGTAAATCAAAATAGTAGTAGGGAGTTTTAGCAAATTCTTTAAAACAGGACAAGGGTTGGCACCGCAGCCATGCCTACTCAAGTGTTTCTACCTACTACCCAATCATCCTTCCTTGTATAAAAATGTTTTACGTAAGGTTCTGGATTCATTTTGGCTGCAAGAAACGTTAAGTTCTTTCAAAATACTAAGAAGTTCTTAGAAGTGTGCTTGTGGAGGATTTCAATCGAAGCCGTCTGCACGTTGCGAGCTTTATTCAGGCAAGTAAATCTGATTCTTCCTGCATTTGGAAAACATATATTGTTTCATTGTTTCCTGTGTATTCTTGCATGTTTCAGCTTCAGTTAAAGTTTGAGTTGAGTTATGGATTCACTGCTTTGATGTTTTCGTTTTTTGAAGAAACTCACCAGAATTTTTAGCAAAAAACTGTATTTTAAAAAATACTGAGTTGTACATGTTCCAGTTAAGATAAAACTGAGAGAAGTTCCTTCTTGTTCTTACGTATTGCGAAGGTTCTGGACATCGAATCTAAATGGATAAGCAACGTTGGTTCGATCGGGAGCAAGTTCCGATTGGATAAGCGAAAAAATCTGATTTCGGGTTTCTCACAGCTGAGTAACCTATCAAATATGAAATATTTTCTCCGTAGCTCTTGTTACTGTTTTCTCACTCAGATCTGTTTGCTCAAACCAAATCTGATTCTCTATGTTAAATCTGTTTTCGAAGAACCAGATCTGTTTTCCCATTCACTAGCTATTCTCTTCAGTTAAAGCTGTTATTTACACCTAAGATCTATTTATACAACCAAAGCTACCTTTTGCGCATAAGATCTGTTAAACCCGCATCTGATTGCACGATCGATTCATTCCTTCAGAGCTGGTCCTTGCTATCATCAGCTCCGAGTCCAACTGTACACTCAGTAGTGTTTTTGAAGTTAAGAATGAGTTCATGGCAGTGAATCTAACAGATTTCAATGATCGACTTTCGATCAAGAGCCAGTATATAGCTAATTCAGTTAAAGAAGTGAAGTTTCAGATTTGAGGTTTTATGTTCTAGAGGACCCGGTCAATCAGGAAGAGACCAAGATTTCGGTATAACTGTAATCCTTTCATAGCAGAAGGGACCATGATTATGGAAGTACTGAAATCCCTTCACAGAGAGTTACTGATCTGTTAACATGCTTCATGCACTAGGACCACCAGAGAGCCTCTAGACCATAAGTCAACCAGTATAAACGATTCAGATCCGAGACCAGGGTTCTCTTTCAATAGCGAGATTTCAGATTCTGATGTCTTACTTAATGTTATGTATTCAGATGTCAGTTATTCCTGCATTTATGTGTTTCGTTATACTCTTTTACTTGTTGAGCCCCTAGTCTCACTAGTTTTCCAAATGCAGGTGAGGCAGCTCAGGGCAGGAGGGTGGCGCAAGTTGAATCAGATCTGGGGGCTGCGTGTGTTTATCAATGGCCTGCATTTTTCGCGTAGTCACAGCTGTTGTTGTTTTTGATCTTTTGTCAAACTGTATTAAGATCTATTAAAACAATAGAGAATTCATATAGAGTTCTCGTAGTTGTAATATCTGATATTTTTTTGTGTAATCAAAATCTGAAGTCTTTATCTCAAATCTGTTTCGACTGTTACTTTTGGCGCCATTGCTTTATTTCAGCTTTGTGTAAGGGAATACATCTTACTTATTTCTAATTTGATCCTCCTATTGCTTTCAAAATTTAAATTTACTCCAATTCCGTTGGCTCCCATGGGTTTCGGCGTCACAACTTGGTATCAGAGCATGGTCCTGAGATAAACACATCTTCCCAGTCTGGAGCAGCTTTCATCGACCGCACCTCCTGATTGTGAGTTTTATTGTTATGTTGTGAGTTCTTTCTCTTTTGAGTTCTGATGTTCTTTTGTGGTGGATTGTGGGCTATAGATTAAGATGTCAGGGAGAGGGAGAGGTAGAAGATGCACCCCAGTAGTTGAAATCAACCTAGGTAGTAACGCTCGTATTGCCCAACTCTTAGAGCTGTTGGTAGAGCAATCTGGCAGAGGCAATGGCCAATATTCGAGCAGCAGGGGTCCACATTTTGATGATTCCCAGGAGAGATTTCGAAGATAGAAATCGAAGGAGTTCAGTGGTTCCGCTTGTTGCTGAGAGCTGGATTAAGTCCATGGAAGTGATTTTTGAGTACCTTCAGATTCCAGATTTGGATAGGCCCAGGTGCGCCATCTATATGTTAAGAGATGATGCAATGATCTGGTGGGGGGAGCAAAGCTGTCAGTAGATTTGGAAAATCTCTCGTGGGATGAGTTCAAACGAGTGTTCTTTGAGCAGTACTTCACAGCAGACAAGAGGTCTGAGTTGAAGCGAGAATTCTTGACCCTGAAGCAAGGGAATCTGACTGTACAAGAGTATATTCAGAAGTTTGAGAGAGGCTGTTACTTTGTACCTCTTATTGGAAGGGACCCCGAGGAGAATCCGAGCCACTTTGTGGAAGGATTGAGACCTACATTTAAGTTGAATGTCAGGTTAGCCGGACCCAGATCTTATAGGGAAGCAGTAGACAAGGCCCTGCGAGTGGAAAGGGACTGGAAGGATGTGGAGCAGGAGCGACGGCAGAGGAGGCAATCTTTTCAGCAGGCAGATCCGAGGCCATTTAAGAAGCAGAATAAGAACCAGCAGCGACCCCAAAAACCAAAACCTATACCAGCCCAACCTATCAATGCAGTGCCAGTTGGAGTTAGCAAGCCGGATTGTCCTAAGTGCCATAAGAACCATCCGAGACAATGCAAAGCTGGCCAGAGCGGATGTTACAAGTGCGGTGCTCAAGGCCACATCTCTAGGTTCTGTCCACAGTCAAAACAACTGGTGCCCAGTAGAGCTTACGTCATGACAGCTGAACAAGCCAACCCCGATTCTATAGTGATTACGGGTAAGATTTTGGTTGCTGGTTTGTCCTCCTTTGCCCTGTTAGATTCGGGTGCAACCCATTCCTTTATAGGTGAGATTTTGCTAATAAGTTACCACATAAGCCAGAAATATTGTCTATAGGCTATTGCATAACTGTACCATCAGGAGAAGAGTTGATATCTTGTAGCATATATCGTGACTTAGATCTTGAACTTCAAGGCCATGTAGTTACCGCCAATTTGATTGTTTTGCCCATGCCAGAATTCGATTTTATTTTGGGAATAGACTGTTTATCCAGTGATCGAATTTAAGCTCAGGACAGTAGTTGTAACTCTATCCATGGGATCCCAGATTTCGTTCAAATCTGACCAGCTTCAGAGAGTTCCTCGCCTAGTCTCCGCTTCGAAGGCCCAGCGTTGTTTGAGGAAAGGTGGAGTAGGGTTTCTAGTGAGTTTATCCTCCCTAGCCATTTCTAGTAAACCCAGACTTTCAGATGTGGAAGTGGTGAACGAGTTCCCAGAAGTGTTTCCAGAAGACATCAATGGTTTACCTCCAGATAGAGAGATAGAGTTTGCTATCGACTTAGTGCCTGGAGCAGCTCCAGTTTCCATACCTCCCTATAGTCTTGCTCCTACAGAGATGAAAGAGCTGAAAGAACAAATTCAAGATCTGTTGGATAAAGGATTTATTCGACCTAGTACATCCCCGTGGGGAGCCCCAGTTTTGTTCGTTAAGAAAAAGGATGGAAGTTTCTGTTAGAGTAGATGCCCAACTAGCCAACTTGTGGCGTGTGGGTTTATAGACTCTTGTATATGACAGTATTTATATATGATATTCGCATTTGTTTATGGCATTCTTTATCTTCGTTATGTTTATATAATGTTAACAATTGTGTTGGATAAAGACCTAGAATGCACCATAGTGTAAGTTAGATGTGATAGTGGGTATGACGGCTATCATGAGAACTACCCTCGTTCGGACTTTCCAAGTGGTTACCATTTGTCGAGTGGATAAGTCCGAGGTCTTGGTTGTACTGATTAGTCCTCACGACTCGAAACGTCATTGAGACTCTACATGATAGGCATCTCACTTTGACCCGTTTGCCGACTCACTTGAGTCATTAGGTGGCGGGGTTGGGTGAGACCCCGATGCATGTAGGAGTCGATGCTTCGTTTTCGATGATTCACCGCTCGCTTAGATATCCTATGCTATCTGAGGGGATAATAGTGTATAAATCTCTGGCCAGAGTACTAGAAGTGTTTTAGGTAAATGGGTTTACCTAGTTACACTTGCGATGTCACTATTCGATCTCCAAGATGTATGCATAGCTATCGGATCTCTAGCGACTCTCGATTCACCAATGGTCGTTGATCTGATCGGGATATATGGATTGAAAGGACCGTACTGTACTCTAACCACGACCAACTGGTTCTTGTAGGCACTATCAGTGATACCTAGGGGATCATGGCACGATGTCGCTAGGCGCTTTACCATGATCCGTTGGGCAAGTCCGAAATTGTGATTTCGGAGCCGCAATGGTTGTGGGCCCACGGCTAGCTGTATCCCTGAACCATTGAGGGTCACACAAGTACTGGATTCGTGATTCCCGCACGGAAACTGAGCTCAATGTGTTGAGCATATGAGGAGAAGTGTGACTTCTTAAAAGTCAACAGGGGTCAAATTGCGATTTCCCGCCGTTGAGGGGCAAAACTGTCATTTTGGACTAAGTAATCTGAAAAATTGTTTTCGCATCATAATATTCAGTTTTGGAAACTGAGTCGATCGGTCCGATCTTATCGTCAATCGGAATTATGATGAAACCACGATGATGCAGATGAACCGAATGTTCATACGTTGGACTAGGCCCGCCCCAGGTCCAATGGGCCGGTTCAAGCCCATCACACCTATACATAGTCTTGAGCCTAGGGTTGCACAATACAAGCATCATAACAAAACCCTAGCACCACACGCCGCCTCCCTCTCCCTCACCTCGCTTCGCCGACCGCCGCCCGCCGCCCGCCGTCGTCCGATCTTCGCACGATTGGACTTGTTCTGATCCGTGCGACGAGGTGATTCCGTTCGTGATAAAATCCATCAGCCTTCTAGTGCAGGCTGATCGGAGGAAGATCAAATCCGGTCGTGGACCTGATTAGACGTAATCTACCGCCGCCTACCGTGAAGAGCCAGTCTCACTGTGATTCTGGTTGGAGCCAGGAGCCTGTCGCCAGCAAGGTAACAATCAAAGAACCCCCTATGAATGGTTTGTTGTTTTGTTTTATTGTATTGAACGTTTCCCGACGCTAATTTTAAACTTCCGCTGCGCCGCCGGGAGACGGGATCCGGATCCGCCACCGATTTTCCCAACAGTTTCAGATTGTGTATAGACTACCGAGAGTTGAATAAGCTTACCATTAAAAATAAGTACCCCTTGCCTAGGAGTGAGGATTTGTTTGATCAGATGAAGGGAGCAGCAGTGTTCTCTAAGATAGACTTAAGATCTGGATACCATCAGCTGAAGATAAAAGAGGTCGATGTATATAAGACAGCTTTCAGGACAAGATATGGCCATTATGAGTTTTTAGTGATGCCTTTTGGACTAACTAATGCTCCATCTGTTTTTATGGATATGATGAATAGAGTTTTGCAGTCATTTTTGGATTAATTTGTAATAGTATTTATAGATGATATCTTAGTATATTCTAAGACCAGCTCCGAGCATGCCATTCAACTTCGAATAGTGTTACAAGTTTTGAAGGACAAGAGATTGTTTGCTAAGTTTAGCAAATGTGAGTTTTGGTTGGAGAAAGTTGTGTTTCTAGGTCACATCATTTCTTAGGATGGTTTAGAAGTCGACCCAGCTAAGGTAGAAGCTGTGCGAGACTGGCCTGTGCCCAGATCTATTTCAGAAGTGAGGAGCTTTTTGGGACTAATTGGATATTACCGACGATTTGTTCAAGGATTTTCAAGGACAACGGTTGCAATTACTACGCTGACCAGGAAACAAGTTAAATTTGAATGGACCCCCAGTTGTCAGCATAGTTTCGAGAAGTTGAAGCAAGCGGTGATAGAAGCTCCAGTTTTGACCATGCCTTCTGAGCAAGGTAATTTTGTGATCTACACCGATGCTTCTAAGTTAGGTTTAGGAGCTGTTTTGATGCAAGATCGTAGAGTAATAGCATATGCTTCCAGACAACTGAAGAACCACGAGAAGAATTATCCCACGCATAATTTAGAATTACCAGCTGTGGTTTTTGCCCTTAAGATCTGGAGACATTATTTGTATGGGGAGAAGTGTGAGATATTTACCGATCATAAGAGTTTGAAGTACTTCTATACCCAGAAAGAATTGAATATGAGACAAAGGAGGTGGCTAGAGCTGGTTAAGGATTACGATTGTACCATTAGCTACCACCCAGGAAAAGCCAATGTGGTGGAAGATGCTCTTAGCAGGAAGTCGATAGGGATAACTCAGATTACAGCTCAGAGGCCCTTAGCATATGAGATTGAAACTTTTGGGCTAGAACTGATTCCTCGTCATAGTATCGCAGTTCTAGAAGATCTCACCATTCGATCAAATCTGTTGGATCAGATCCGAGAAGGACAGCTGTTAGATGAACAGCTGCAGAAGTGATTTAAGCAAGATATAGAGAGAGGTAGTAATCTCTATACTGCAGCAGGAGGAGTTGTCAGATATCAAGGCAGATTATGGGGTCCTAGTGTGAGCACTTTGAGATCAGATCTGATGACAGAAGCTCATACAGCCCCATATACATTGCATCCGGGGAGCACTAAGATGTACAGAGATCTTCAGAAGCTGTATTGGTGGCCAGGCATGAAACGCCATATTGCTAGATTTGTTTCAGAGTGCCTGACTTGTCAGTTGGTCAAAGCTGAACATCAGAGACCAACTGGGATGCTAAAACCCCTGCCGATACCAGAATGGAAGTGGGAGAGTATTGCGATGGATTTTGTAGTTGGTTTACCCATATCAGTCCAAGGATACAATTCAATATGGGTTATAGTAGATCGACTTACCAAATCTGCTCACTTCTTACCAGTTAAGACAACTTATGATGTGAGCAAATACGCTGAGTTGTATATAAGAGAAGTAGTAAGACTTCATGGTATTCCAGTTTTGATTGTATCCGACAGAGATTCCAAGTTTACGTCAGCCTTTTGGAAGAGTTTACATAGAGCTTTGGGTACTAAGTTAACCTTTAGCACGGCTTTTCACCACCAGACAGATGGTCAATCAGAAAAGGTAATTCAAATATTAGAAGATCTGCTCAGAGCTTGTATTGTTGATTTTTCAGAGAGCTAGGATTCAAAGCTGCCCTTGGTAGAATTCACTTACAACAATAGTTTCCAAGCATCCATTCATATGGCCCCTTACGAAGATCTCTACGGCAGAAAATGCAAAACACCACTTTGGTATGAGATAGGAGAACGAGCTGGTTTGGGACCAGACTTAGTAGAACAAGCTGCTGAAGCTATTAAGAAAGTAAGAGATCGATTGAGAATCGCTCAAAGCAGGCAAAAGAGCTATGCTGATAACAGACGCCGTGAGTTGAGCTTCGAATCTGGAGATCACATTTCCTTAAAGGTAGCACCGATGAAAGGCATAATACTTAGTAGAACAAGCTGCTGAAGCTATTAAGAAAGTAAGAGATCGATTGAGAATCGCTCAAAGCAGGCAAAAGAGCTATGCTGATAACAGACGCCGTGAGTTGAGCTTCGAATCTGGAGATCACATTTCCTTAAAGGTAGCACCGATGAAAGGCATAATGAGATTTGGGAGAAAGGATAAGCTAAGCCCAAGGTTCATTGGTCCATACGATATCTTGGACAAAGTAGGAACGCTGGCTTATAGACTAGCTTTACCCCCGCATTTGTCCACGTTGCATAATGTTTTTCCCGTATCAGCTTTGAGGAAATATGTTCCTAACCCATCGCATGTTTTAAGCTATGAGCAAATCCAACTTGCACCAGATCTGAGCTATGAGGAACGACCAGAAAGGATTCTTCATAAAAAAATAGGAAGTTAAGAAACCGTAGCATCCCAATGGTTAAAGTTCAATGGTCTAACCAATCTGAGCGGGAAGCAACTTGGGAGACAGAAGAGGATATGCGTAGTCTCTACCCAAAGATGTTTGGTAGTAAATTTCGAGGACGAAATTCCATTAAGGAGGGTAGAGTTGTAGCGCCCCAAAACCCCAAGACCACAAATCGATTAGCCTATCTTTTCTAAGAGCTGTTTTGAGATTTCGAGCATTTAAGACTTCAGTTCAAATCTGATTTCTTTCCTTCTTTCAGCTTTGAAGCAACGACCAGAGATTCCGGAAGGAGTTCGCCCCAAGCACAAAATCTGAAATTATCCAGATCTGATTTGTCCTCTTCAAAATAAAATATGGTAGTAAGTTTGTAAATCAAAATAGTAGTAGGGAGTTTTAGCAAATTCTTTAAAACAGGACAAGAGTTGGCACCGCAGCCATGCCTACTCAAGTGTTTCTACCTATTACCCAATCATTCTTCCTTGTATAAAAATGTTTTACGTAAGGTTATGGATTCATTTTGGCTGCAAGAAACGTTAAGTTCTTTCAAAATACTAAGAAGTTCTTAGAAGTGTGCTTGTGGAGGATTTCAACCGAAGCCGTCTGAATGTTGCGAGCTTTATTCAAGCAAGTAAATATGATTCTTGCTGCATTTGGAAAAAATATATTGTTTCGTTGTTTCCTGTGTATGTTTGCCTGTTTCAGCTTCAGTTAAAGTTTGAGTTGAGATATGGATTCACTGCTTTGATGTTTTCCTTTTTTGAAGAAACTAAACAGAAGGTTTAGCAAACAACTGTACTTTAAAATATACTGACTTGTACAGGTTCCAGTTAAGTTAAAATCGAGAGAAGTTCCTTCTTGTTTTTATGTATTTCGAAGGTTCTGGACATCGAATCTAAATGGATAAGCAACGCTGGTTCGATCGGGAGCAAGTTCCGATTGGATAAGCGAAACTGGTTTGTTTAGAGATTGTCTGAGTCGAAGCAGTATTTCGTGTTTCTTATCCAAGTCTGTTTTTATGCGTAACGCTATTCTTAGCCAAATCTGATTTCGGGTTTCTCACAGCTGAGTAACCTATCAAATCTGAAATATTTGCTCCGTAGCTCTTGTTACTGTTTCTCACTCAGATCTGTTTGCTCAAACCAAATCTATTTCTCTATTCACTAGCTATTCTCTTTAGTTAAAGCTGTTATTTACACCTAAGATCTGTTTATACAACCAAATCTGACTTTGCGCATAAGATCTGTTAAACCCACATCTGATTGCACGATCGAGTCGTTCCTTCAGAGTGGTCCTTGCTATCATCAGCTCCAAGTCCAACTGTACACTCAGTAGTGTTTTTAAAGTAAGAATGAGTTCATGGCAGTGAATCTACCATATTTCAATGATCGACATTCGATCAAGAGCCAGTATATAGCTAATTCAGTTAAAGAAGTGAAGTTTCAGATTTGAGGTTTTATGTTCTAGAGGACCCGGTCAATCAGGAAGGGACCAATATTTTGGTATAACTGTAATCCTTTCATAGCAGAAGTGATCAAGATTATGGAAGTACTGAAATCCCTTCACAGAGAGTAACTGATCATTTAACATGCTTCATGCACAATGACCACCAGAGAGCCTCTAGACCATAACTCATCCAGTATAAGCGATTCAAATCCGAGACCAGGGTTTTCTTTCAGTAGCGAGATTTCAGATTCTGATGTCTTACTTAATGTTATGTATTCAGATGTCAGTTATGCCTGCATTTATGTGTTTTGTTATAGTCAGTTTTACTTGTTGAGCCCCTAGGCTCACTAGTTTTCCAAATGCAGGTGAGGCAGCTCAGGGGGTTCTAGATTGGATATGAGTACAGCGTATCACCCTCAGACCGATGGCCAATCCGAGAGGACCATTCAGACCTTAGAAGATATGTTGCGAGCTGTATTATGGATTTCAGTGGAATTTGGAAGGATGCCTTGTCTTTGGTGGAGTTTTCGTACAACAACAGCTACCAAGTGACTATTGTTATGCCACCATTTGAGGCGTTGTATGGTAGGAAGTGCAGATCGTTGATTTTCTGGGAAGAAGTTGGGGGTAAGGCAGTTATATTCGCCTGAGTTTGTTCAGAAAATGAGAGATCAAGTTGATATAATCCGCAAGAGGATGAAAGCAACGCAATATTGCGAAGTCAGATATGCGAATAGAAGGTGTAGACCATTTGAATTTCAGGTTGGTGATCTTGTTTTCTTAAAGGTTTCTCCTTTCAGAAGTGTTATGAGGTTTGGACTCAAGGGGAAGCTTCACAACATATTTCAGACCTTACGAAGTTGTAGAGCGGATCGGGGTATCATTTGATTTTGCTACTCAAGCTGACCTCAATGCATGACGTGTTTCATGTGTCCATGTTGAGAAAGTATGAGCCGGATCCTTCTCATGTGCTGCGAGCTGACGAGGTAGAGCTAGATCAGACCTTGAGTTATGTTGAGTATCTATTACAGATTTTTGATAGAAAGGAGAAGCAGCTCAGGAACAAAACCATTCCGTTAGTGATGGTCCAGTGGAACAAGAATGGAATAGAAGAAGTTACATGGGAATTAGAGGCAAAGATGCGGCAATAATGGCCTAATCTGTTTGAGTATGTATCGTATTACCCCATGTAATCCGTTTGCTTGTTGTTGCCTTCTGTGTTATCTTGAACTCTTGGTTAGTAGATGTTCTGAGAGCTTTAGAGTTACTGAGGGTTCTTCAGTGCTGGTTTCTGTGGTTGCTGCTGGTGTTTCGATCAGTTTTGGTGTTTATTTGTGTTCAGGAGTTTGTGACGTGATTTAGAGGACGAAATCATTTTCTAGTGGAGGATAATGTGAGATCTAGGAGATTATTATGGATTAATTAAGTGGATTAATCGGGTTTAGCATGATAAGATCATGGGTGAGCTAATCTACGTGGAACAATTCAGAGCTGAATTGCTTTGTGGAGCGTTGAGATGGTTTTTCTCTCGCGAGATTTTTTGGGGGAAAACAGCGTGAAGCAAGCAGCTCTGAGAGGTGATGTATAAGTGTAAGCTTATATGGGCTTGAACGTAAGCTAGATTCAGCTTGGGAATGTACTTGGTGCCCTGAGCTGAGTAGTCAGATCACGGTTGTTCAACAACGCTATTTAGTGAAATTAGCTTTGGCGTAATCTGATAGTAATGTTCAGTTTAGACTGGAGCTGTTGTGGTTGTCCGAGTTGGCGAGAGCTGTTTTGAATGCATGAGCTGACCAGTGCATAATCTGGTCTGTTGATGCGATCACTGCTGTGCACAGTGTGAACTATTTTGTATGGTTGTATCAAGTGTGAGCTTATCTAGTTCTTCTGTTCTGGAAGGTGCGCGATCTGAGTGCACGAGAGTTGATAAGTGCACGAGAGTTGTTAGTGCATGAGAGCTAATGAGCGTGCGAGCTGAGCAATGAGCGTGATCTGGGCAGTGAGGGTGATCTGTTTGTGAGCGTGATCTGTTGGTGTGCGCAAGCTGATTGTGTAAGCATGCTGAGCTGCTTGCCTAAGCTGGTATCAACTTTGAGGCCTGAGCTGGTTGGCGGCTATTGTAGATCAGGTCATGGGATCGAAGGTTATATACATACTTAAACTTTGACTAAATGTTAGTCATTTTTCCCGACACATAGATATTTTTCTTGCTTCGAGAGACTGAGCTGTTACCATTTTGCGAAACCATCATTATTGTTCATCGAACCCTATCTTCTCCGATAGCCGATGGTAGGCGACTCAGCTTAGAGCAATGTTGGTATCATTGGGTTCCTCCTTTCAAACCCGTTCTTTCCCTTGCGATCTTGAAGCCATTTTTTGTCCGAAAGAGTGAGCGTGACAATAGTCGAACCGCATGACTTCTCGCTATTCCTGTCGCGCATGGTGCGCAAGGATGTGCACGGCGTGCTTAACACGTGTGACGGCATGGTGCGGCCCTTGCGGCGGTGTCGGGACGGTGGTGTGGCGGTGATTTTGCCACCTAGGGTTTTGCCCGGTCCTGGCCCTAGCAGTCCAATGGGTTTTCGGCCGATACTTGCTGTCGGGTTTTTCTGGTTGGACCTGAATTAATTTTGAATGGTTTCGAGGTATAGGGCCTGAAATTGTTTTAAGCCAGAAATTATTTTAAAATTAATTTTTGGAAAAATTATATTTTATGAAATTAATTTTATTCATTTAAATTAATTGGTGTTGAAAATAATTATTTTGATGCAAATAAAATGACAAATATTATTTCATATTTAAAATGAGATTTTTTTGGATAATAATGAAATTTGATTTGATTAAATTATCTTATTGTTTATTTTGACAATTAATTCGATTGATTGTATAAATAACATGATTATGGAATGATCGAGAGCCATGCCTAATGTGTTAGGTGTATGTTAGATCTTACGATGTTAGTTGTAATATTTTTGTTAACATTTAAAGTGGCCTGGTTTATGGCCCGTTCTCACTTCCTTTAAATGTATCTCTATTTGTCATGGTTGTAAATATTAGACTTATTGGGAGATAAGTTTGAAGATGGTGAAAATGATGATCAAATTTATTGAAGGCCTAAGACATGTAAAACTGGAAGATTATGTAAAAGGATTGTATTTGCATATTGCATATCACCTAGGATTGGACCTAGATCCGTGATTGCCGACCGTGGATCGCATAGCTCTCGGTTATCAATCATCCCTATTATATATTATATATATATATATATATATTTTTGTTGAATCCGCAAATATTTTAAATGTGATTCAAAATTAACGAGACCAAATTTCAAAAGTAAAATTTCTCATTTTAAATGTGATTTAAAATTTATTTCAAGATAAAAGTTTCGTTAATAAATTGAAGGAACTTAGTTTAATGATATTATGAAGTCATGTGACAAAATGTAATTTAAAGGAGTCCTTCATAGACCTGCTTAAAAATGACATGTACCGGCTACACTCACTGAAGGACGTTGTTTTATCTTACGAAGTTGGGTTATAAGCAGGCCTTAACCCATCCAATGACTTGGAAGCACTTGTAGAGAATGTTCGTCCATAACTCCTAAATTGATTATAAAACAAAAGTTTATTCAATGATATCATGAAGCTAAGGGAATTTAAATATTGTATAAAATTTCCTACCTCCCATCAACAGTGGGTATACATCGGTGCTACCCGCATACGGGGTCCGACTCATATTATTGGGGGGCTCTATATGCCGGAAAGCTATATACGTCATTGAAACTTGTTGTAAGTTGGATGGAACTCCCATGTCATTGACTCGGACATCATGGCCATCGTCCATTTCAAATCAACATTGATGGGTCGTCTAGACAAGTGATAGTAATCGACGTCATTAAAAATCAACATTGATGGGTCAACTTGAGGTGAATACATGGGGGTTGCATTTGATGCAATTGGGTTCTATCTTTTGGGATCATGATTGGCTTATATTATTCGGTACCATAATTTCTCGATTTGACTATGTGCTCCCTCTAAGGAAACTGGCTTTCTCGATTTCATTAGAGGGTGGTGAAATCGTTAAAACAGTCGGAGGATAATTCATAAAATTAAATGATCATATTTTATGTCTTAGTAAATTATTATAAATAGTCATTGATGTGTCTGTTTTCATATCAGTATATTCGATGACTACGCGTAATCCACTTACTTTGATTCTCTAAAATAACAAATTTAATGGCGAGAACTACCTTGATTGATTAGGGTACCTCAGGATTGTTCTGGCCTCAGAGAAGCTAGTATATGTACTAGATAAATCTCATCCGAAAGAAGCACCTGTTGACATCAACCCTGAGGAACTGAAGAAGCTTGAGATATGGTTGGACCATGATCTCAAAGCCAAGTGCTATATGTTGGCATCTGTGTCCAACGAACTGCATAGGAGGTCTGAGGAATCTGTGCATGCTGCTGACATAACCAGCACCTCAAAGAACTGTTTGGGAAGAACCTGCAAGCTAAGAGGTACAATAGTACCAAGGAGCTCATGATGAGCCACATGCGAAATGGGACTCAGGACCATGATCATAGGGTACGCATGATTGGGCTCATTAAGAAGTTGGTGAGCCTTGATCCCGAACTTCCACATGATTTGTCTGTGTATTAGTTACTTCTCTCTCTTCCTCCTGCTTTCAATAGTTTTGTGCTTAACTTCAACATGAACAAACTAGAGGCCAGTCTTGAAAAATTAATCAACATGTTGGTCGTGTTAGGGAACAATCAAAAGGACAAACCTGTTCTCCTGATGGGCTCGTCTTCTTCTGCGAAAAAGGGGCCCATGCAAAAGGGGCGTGTTGGATCTGTTTATACATATCATAATCTAAGTTTTGATTCACACAAAATCTGTTATTATTCTACTAATGTTTTGTTGGCATTCAATGGCGGATCCGGATCCCGTTTCCCGGGGGCGCAGCGGAAGTTAAAAGTTGCCCCGAGAAACGTTCAATACATTAAAAACAATCAATAAACATTCATAGGGCGTTTATCGAATTGCTACCTTGCTGGCGTCTAGGCGCCTGGCTCCGACCAGTTTCACGAGGAAACCGGCACTTCAAACGGTAGGCGGCGGTAGATCGTAATCAGGTCCACGACCGGAAACAATCTTCCTCCGTCAATCTGCACTAGAAGATCTGA